>JAVLUX010000201.1:12135000-12302500 GCA_032164185.1 Moxostoma hubbsi | reverse complement strand
ACCCTAACCCTAACCCTAACCCTAACCCTAACCCTAACCCTAACCCTAACCCTAACCCTAACCCTAACCCTAACCCTAACCCTAACCCTAACCCTAACCCTAACCCTAACCCTAACCCTAACCCTAACCCTAACCCTAACCCTAACCCTAACCCTAACCCTAACCCTAACCCTAACCCTAACCCTAACCCTAACCCTAACCCTAACCCTAACCCTAACCCTAACCCTAACCCTAACCCTAACCCTAACCCTAACCCTAACCCTAACCCTAACCCTAACCCTAACCCTAACCCTAACCCTAACCCTAACCCTAACCCTAACCCTAACCCTAACCCTAACCCTAACCCTAACCCTAACCCTAACCCTAACCCTAACCCTAACCCTAACCCTAACCCTAACCCTAACCCTAACCCTAACCCTAACCCTAACCCTAACCCTAACCCTAACCCTAACCCTAACCCTAACCCTAACCCTAACCCTAACCCTAACCCTAACCCTAACCCTAACCCTAACCCTAACCCTAACCCTAACCCTAACCCTAACCCTAACCCTAACCCTAACCCTAACCCTAACCCTAACCCTAACCCTAACCCTAACCCTAACCCTAACCCTAACCCTAACCCTAACCCTAACCCTAACCCTAACCCTAACCCTAACCCTAACCCTAACCCTAACCCTAACCCTAACCCTAACCCTAACCCTAACCCTAACCCTAACCCTAACCCTAACCCTAACCCTAACCCTAACCCTAACCCTAACCCTAACCCTAACCCTAACCCTAACCCTAACCCTAACCCTAACCCTAACCCTAACCCTAACCCTAACCCTAACCCTAACCCTAACCCTAACCCTAACCCTAACCCTAACCCTAACCCTAACCCTAACCCTAACCCTAACCCTAACCCTAACCCTAACCCTAACCCTAACCCTAACCCTAACCCTAACCCTAACCCTAACCCTAACCCTAACCCTAACCCTAACCCTAACCCTAACCCTAACCCTAACCCTAACCCTAACCCTAACCCTAACCCTAACCCTAACCCTAACCCTAACCCTAACCCTAACCCTAACCCTAACCCTAACCCTAACCCTAACCCTAACCCTAACCCTAACCCTAACCCTAACCCTAACCCTAACCCTAACCCTAACCCTAACCCTAACCCTAACCCTAACCCTAACCCTAACCCTAACCCTAACCCTAACCCTAACCCTAACCCTAACCCTAACCCTAACCCTAACCCTAACCCTAACCCTAACCCTAACCCTAACCCTAACCCTAACCCTAACCCTAACCCTAACCCTAACCCTAACCCTAACCCTAACCCTAACCCTAACCCTAACCCTAACCCTAACCCTAACCCTAACCCTAACCCTAACCCTAACCCTAACCCTAACCCTAACCCTAACCCTAACCCTAACCCTAACCCTAACCCTAACCCTAACCCTAACCCTAACCCTAACCCTAACCCTAACCCTAACCCTAACCCTAACCCTAACCCTAACCCTAACCCTAACCCTAACCCTAACCCTAACCCTAACCCTAACCCTAACCCTAACCCTAACCCTAACCCTAACCCTAACCCTAACCCTAACCCTAACCCTAACCCTAACCCTAACCCTAACCCTAACCCTAACCCTAACCCTAACCCTAACCCTAACCCTAACCCTAACCCTAACCCTAACCCTAACCCTAACCCTAACCCTAACCCTAACCCTAACCCTAACCCTAACCCTAACCCTAACCCTAACCCTAACCCTAACCCTAACCCTAACCCTAACCCTAACCCTAACCCTAACCCTAACCCTAACCCTAACCCTAACCCTAACCCTAACCCTAACCCTAACCCTAACCCTAACCCTAACCCTAACCCTAACCCTAACCCTAACCCTAACCCTAACCCTAACCCTAACCCTAACCCTAACCCTAACCCTAACCCTAACCCTAACCCTAACCCTAACCCTAACCCTAACCCTAACCCTAACCCTAACCCTAACCCTAACCCTAACCCTAACCCTAACCCTAACCCTAACCCTAACCCTAACCCTAACCCTAACCCTAACCCTAACCCTAACCCTAACCCTAACCCTAACCCTAACCCTAACCCTAACCCTAACCCTAACCCTAACCCTAACCCTAACCCTAACCCTAACCCTAACCCTAACCCTAACCCTAACCCTAACCCTAACCCTAACCCTAACCCTAACCCTAACCTAACCCTAACCCTAACCCTAACCCTAACCCTAACCCTAACCTAACCCTAACCCTAACCCTAACCCTAACCCTAACCCTAACCTAACCCTAACCCTAACCCTAACCCTAACCCTAACCCTAACCCTAACCCTAACCCTAACCCTAACCCTAACCCTAACCCTAACCCTAACCCTAACCCTAACCCTAACCCTAACCCTAACCCTAACCCTAACCCTAACCCTAACCCTAACCCTAACCCTAACCCTAACCCTAACCCTAACCCTAACCCTAACCCTAACCTAACCCTAACCCTAACCCTAACCCTAACCCTAACCCTAACCCTAACCCTAACCCTAACCCTAACCCTAACCCTAACCCTAACCCTAACCCTAACCCTAACCCTAACCCTAACCCTAACCCTAACCCTAACCCTAACCCTAACCCTAACCCTAACCCTAACCCTAACCCTAACCCTAACCCTAACCCTAACCCTAACCCTAACCCTAACCCTAACCTAACCCTAACCCTAACCCTAACCCTAACCCTAACCCTAACCCTAACCCTAACCTTAACCCTAACCCTAACCCTAACCCTAACCCTAACCCTAACCCTAACCATGGGAATAATTGTTCCCAAATTTGAACGCTCTGGCTGTAAATGGTTAAAGGTTGTTAAAAATTGTATCCTCCACTCAGTTGATGTATATATTGAGTGGAGACACATTGTTTGCCTTTTTTCTGGGATTCGACTGCAAAAGAGCTCAAGCAACTGTTGAACTCAGTCCCTGCCCATTCTGGACTCAGACCTGTTGTAAATCATTGAACAATGAGGCTTGGATGCCATCTATTGGACATTTCTTGTAATTGCCACTCAGAGAATGAACAGACAGTGGATTAAACTTTAGTTTTTTAGGCTTTAGTTCTTTGTTGTATTCACCTGCTACGGCGTGTGTAACATTTTTCTGTCAACTCTGCATACAGGTGAAACTCGAAAAATTAGAATATCGTGCAAAAGTTAATGTAACCCATACTATGTTGAACACAAGAGGGCAGTATAGCCCTATGTATTACTTCACAAGCCCCCCTCCCTTCCTACTCCTCACACACAAAGTCTTAGAGAGTGACTTGCAAAATTCTGACATTTTCTCCACATTCAAACCAAAATATCTGACTTTCTGTTGGTCGGAGCTAATGACTGTAAATTAGAAAGTTGTCCGGCTTGAGGAGAACTATATCAATACCAATTTTTGTACCTGTAGATGAAACTAACCCCCCACTTTTTTGTCAAAAGGTGGTGCTACTGAGCCCCTCACCACACCCATTTCTGAAACTTTGCACATGTCTACTGGCTAATAAATGTGACGTCTCTGTCGAGTTTCATGCAATTTCAAGTATGTTAAGAGTCTCAAAAGCATCAATAAAGAAAAGTAAAGTTTGAAGTGTTGCCACGGCAACAGTATCTAAGATATCAATAATCCTTTCACAGGTCTAAATCTGCCGTGTGTTTACATTATACACGTAAAGTTTGAAGCAAATTGGGTAAAAACAAGAGGGTGATTTCAAAGCATTTTGAAAGTGACAAACTTCCTGCTGCCAGTTGGTGGCGCTATAACTTTGACTCACAATAGTCACATCCATGTGATCGGCCTCTTACAACGAACACACTGCTGAAGTTTCATCAAGATCTGTTAATTTATGCAGAAGTTATAACACACTTCCTGTCTCACTTTTCTCGCCATAAATTTGTTTCCTCGCCACGGCCAAACCGTTCGAGATATCAAAAATCCGCTGGCAATTTTTCATCCTCAATGTCTTGACTTCATGCTGACTGAGATTCGTGGCGATTAAATGATTTCTCTAGGAGGAGTATTTCAAATTCCATTGTATACGTTTTCCAAACAACCCTAAATAGCCGACTTCCTGTTGGGCTGAGGTAAAAAGTAAGAGCATGAAGTATATATGAAACGATGAGATCTATATGTGTACCGACTTTCATATTATTACATGCAAGTGTGTTTGATTTATGGACCATGGTTTCGGACACCGTTCCAGGGGGCGCTGCTGAGCCCCCCTGCCACGCCCGGGTACCATCTTCAGCCCAGCCCTGATGGCCGCAGGTTCTGACCCGTGTGCAAAGTTTCAAGAGTTTTAGAGCATGTTAAGGCCCCCAAAAGTGCCCGAATAGTCGATAAAATAATAATAATAATAATAATAATAATAATAATAATAATAATAATAATCCTAAGGAAAACAATAGGGCCTTCGCCTTTTCAGGCTTGGGCCCTAAATATAGCTGCAAGCAGCAATGCGATTCCTCCTCAAAATGGCAAATCATTTAAAATTGATCAATAGAGGGTTGGGGTTAAACCCTCCCAATGAAAATATCCAAAAAACATGTCTTTCTGTCTGAATCCTAAACTAAACATTTTCAGTGTACAGGAAAATCCATCATGCCGGACCTTATGGATCCTGTAGGGTTTTTTATTTACAATGAGAAATGAGGTATGTTCACCAGGTTTCAGAAAAACTAAATAAATGGGGTGGAAATACAATCACTTTGAAAAATTGACATTTGGGCATGGCCTGTACCGCCCCCTAAGGGCGAATGTGAGCCATTCTTGGTTTGTAGGTTCCTGTTGGCCTGTAGTATTAATGTACCAAATTAGAAAGTATTTGACAAAAAAATGTGCAATTTGGGAATGTCCTTTAGCACCCCCTAAGGGCAAATGTGAGACATTCTTGGTTTGTGGATTTCTGTTGGCCTGTAGTGTCAATAGACCAAATTAGAAAATTTTTGACCATAAAATGGGAATTTTGGGCATAGCCTGTAGCGCCCCCTAATGGCGAATATGGGCAATTCTTTGTTTGTGGGTTCCTGTTGGCCTGTAGTATCAATGTACCAAATTAGAACATTTTTGACCAGCAAATGGGAATTTAGGGCGTGGCCTGTTGCGCCCCATAAGGGCGAATGTGGGCCACTCTTGGTTTGTGAATTCCTGTTGGCCTGTAGTATCAATATACAACATTAGAACATTTTTGACCAGAAAATGGGAATTTTGGGCATGGCCTGTAGCGCCCCCTAAGGGCGAATGTGGGATATTCTTTACGCAGTACTTCAGAGTGATGTCATCTTGAAGTATATATATATAGGTCTATTTCTAACCCACACCTATAATATCACTTCTGAAGGCATGGATTTAACCACTGGAGTGGTATGGATTACTTTTATGCTGCATTTATTTGATTTTTGCAGCTTCTGAGTTCTGATCACCATTCAAGTCATTGAAAGGTCCAACAGGGTTGAGATAATCTTCTAAAAAGCTTAATTTGTGTTCACTAGAAGAAAGAAAACAATACACATCTGGGATGCAATGAGGGTGAGTATACGATGAGAGAAATTTATTTTTGGGGTGAAAACCATTTGTAGGCCTACTTTTTATTTACTTGGAAAATTGTTACTGTCTCTTTAAGAGGATTTTAAACGCATTTCATTCAAGGCACAGTCTGTGCGGCTTGTTTTAGTGAGTTTAATCTTTTGAGAACTGTGAAGTCTCATTATTTTCGTGCTGTTACATCTGTATTCATTTCAGAGATTACTTGATTGAGATTGTGAAACTACATACAACCGACAAACCTCCATGAAGATGCGAGTAAAAATGAGATGCCTCGCGCTGTCAGACACAACGCTGATAATCATTCTCGGAAGTGTTGATACTAGATTTCGATTCGCGATTTCTTCATCAACTGTTTATGTTCACTTGGGACAAAACAGACAATATATCATGTAATTTGACATTTTGTAGTATGAAATTGTCCGTTCAAATGCAAGAAGAAGCGAATGCAATCTCTCATCGGGGCTCGTGCGTTAGACGCGACGCATCTCGCGGTTTCACACAAAACTGCTCACAAACATTTATTTGAGTTGTTTTGTCATTTTTTTCCAGAAATAACTAGCAATACTCCTACAAATAAATGCTTCGTCACTAAAACGTTTTGACTTTCTATAGAAAATATAGACAACACACGTTCTTACCTTGCAAAAATCGCCTCAGTATTTAATTTGAAGCAGTAAATCCAACACTGGAGTAAATCTCTCGTGATATCACCTTTCCATTGAAATGAAGGAAGACGGTGATGACGATACAGTTATTATTCTTGCCCAGTAACCCCTTAACCAATCACATGTGCCTTTAGCTTGTATTGTCATGAGTATCTGGGCAGACTTCAGAAATAAAATCGGTGATCGGACGACGATGACACTGAGACAGGAACCATGGGAATAATTGTTCCCAAATTTGAACGCTCTGGCTGTAAATGGTTAAAGGTTGTTAAAAATTGTATCCTCCACTCAGTTGATGTATATATTGAGTGGGGACACATTGTTTGCCTTTTTTCTGGGATTCGACTGCAAAAGAGCTCAAGCAACTGTTGAACTCAGTCCCTGCCCATTCTGGACTCAGACCTGTTGTAAATCATTGAACAATGAGGCTTGGATGCCCTCTATTGGACATTTCTTGTAATTGCCACTCAGAGAATGAACAGACAGTGGATTAAACTTTAGTTTTTTAGGCTTTAGTTCTTTGTTGTATTCACCTGCTACGGCGTGTGTAACATTTATCTGTCAACTCTGCATACAGGTGAAACTCGAAAAATTAGAATATCGTGCAAAAGTTAATGTAACCCATACTATGTTGAACACAAGAGGGCAGTATAGCCCTATGTATTACTTCACAAGACCCCCTCCCTTCCTACTCCTCACACACAGAGGCTCACAGAGTGACTTGCAAAATTCTGACATTTTCTCCACATTCAAACCAAAATATCTGACTTTCTGTTGGTCGGAGCTAATGACTGTAAATTAGAAAGTTGTCCGGCTTGAGGAGAACTATATCAATACCAATTTTTGTACCTGTAGATGAAACTAACCCCCCACTTTTTTGTCAAAAGGTGGCGCTACTGAGCCCCTCACCACACCCATTTCTGAAACTTTGCACATGTCTACTGGCTAATAAATGTGATGTCTCTGTCGAGTTTCATGCAATTTCAAGTAGGTTAAGAGTCTCAAAAGCATCAATAAAGAAAAGTAAAGTTTGAAGCGTTGCCACGGCAACAGTATCTAAGATATCAATAATCCTTTCACAGGTCTAAATCTGCCGTGTGTTTACATTATACACGTAAAGTTTGAAGCAAATCGGGTAAAAACAAGAGGGTGATTTCAAAGCATTTTGAAAGTGACACACTTCCTGCTGCCAGTTGGTGGCGCTATAACTTTGACTCACAATAGTCACATCCATGTGATCGGCCTCTTACAACGAACACACTGCTGAAGTTTCATCAAGATCTGTTAATTTATGCAGAAGTTATAACACACTTCCTGTCTCACTTTTCTCGCCATAAATTTGTTTCCTCGCCACGGCCAAACCGTTCGAGATATCAAAAATCCGCTGGCAATTTTTCATCCTCAATGTCTTGACTTCATGCTGACTGAGATTCGTGCCGATTAAATGATTTCTCTAGGAGGAGTATTTCAAATTCCATTGTATACGTTTTCCAAACAACCCTAAATAGCCGACTTCCTGTTGGGCTGAGGTAAAAAGTAAGAGCATGAAGTATATATGAAACGATGAGATCTATATGTGTACCGACTTTCATATTATTACATGCAAGTGTGTTTGATTTATGGACCATGGTTTCGGACCCCGTTCCAGGGGGCGCTGCTGAGCCCCCCTGCCACGCCCGGGTACCATCTTCAGCCCAGCCCTGATGGCCGCAGGTTCTGACCCGTGTGCAAAGTTTCAAGAGTTTTAGAGCATGTTAAGGCCCCCAAAAGTGCCCGAATAGTCGATAAAATAATAATAATAATAATAATAATAATAATAATAATAATAAAAATAATAATAATTAAAGCTGCAAGCAGCGATGACGGGCCCAAGCCGGTGGCACCGCAACCCTGGTGCCTTTAGTTACCGGGCTCATTTCCACTTGGTGGCTTTCGGAAAACAAAGGATGATGGACACAGCAACAACTCAAAAATATAGCTGCAAGCAGCAATGCGATTCCTCCTCAAAATGGCAAATCATTTAAAATTGATCAATAGAGGGTTGGGGTTAAACCCTCCCAATGAAAAAATCCAAAAAACATGTCTTTCTGTCTGAATCCTAAACTAAACATTTTCAGTGTACAGGAAAATCCATCATGCCGGACCTTATGGATCCTGTAGGGTTTTTTGTTTACAATGAGAAATGAGGTATGTTCACCAGGTTTCAGAAAACTAAATAAATGGGGTGGAAATACAATCACTTTAAAAAAATGACATTTGGGCATGGCATGTAGCGCCCCCTAAGGGCGAATGTGAGCCATTCTTGGTTTGTAGGTTCCTGTTGGCCTGTAGTATTAATGTACCAAATTAGAAAGTATTTGACAAAAAAATGTGCAATTTGGGAATGGCCTTTAGCGCCCCCTAAGGGCGAATGTGAGACATTCTTGGTTTGTGGATTTCTGTTGGCCTGTAGTGTCAATATACCAAATTAGAAAATTTTTGACCATAAAATGGGAATTTTGGGCATAGCCTGTAGCGCCCCCTAATGGCGGATATGGGCAATTCTTTGTTTGTGGGTTCCTGTTGGCCTGTAGTATCAATGTACCAAATTAGAACATTTTTGACCAGCAAATGGGAATTTAGGGCGTGGCCTGTTGCGCCCCATAAGGGCGAATGTGGGCCACTCTTGGTTTGTGAATTCCTGTTGGCCTGTAGTATCAATATACAACATTAGAACATTTTTGACCAGAAAATGGGAATTTTGGGCATGGCCTGTAGCGCCCCCTAAGGGCGAATGTGGGATATTCTTTACGCAGTACTTCAGAGTGTTGTCATCTTTAAGTATATATATATAGGTCTATTTCTAACCCACACCTATAATATCACTTCTGAAGGCATGGATTTAACCACTGGAGTGGTATGGATTACTTTTATGCTGCATTTATTTGATTTTTGTAGCTTCTGAGTTCTGATCACCATTCAAGTCATTGAAAGGTCCAACAGGGTTGAGATAATCTTCTAAAAAGCTTAATTTGTGTTCACTAGAAGAAAGAAAACAATACACATCTGGGATGCAATGAGGGTGAGTATACGATGAGAGAAATTTATTTTTGGGGTGAAAACCATTTGTAGGCCTACTTTTTATTTACTTGGAAAATTGTTACTGTCTCTTTAAGAGGATTTTAAACGCATTTCATTCAAGGCACACTCTGTGCGGCTTGTTTTAGTGAGTTTAATCTTTTGAGAACTGTGAAGTCTCATTATTTTCGTGCTGTTATATCTGTATTCATTTCAGAGATTACTTGATTGAGATTGTGAAACTACATACAACCGACAAACCTCCATGAAGATGCGAGTAAAAATGAGATGCGCTGTCAGGCACAACGCTGATAATCATTCTCGGAAGTGTTGATACTAGATTTCGATTCGCGATTTCTTCATCAACTGTTTATGTTCACTTGGGACAAAACAGACAATATATCATGTAATTTGACATTTTGTAGTATGAAATTGTCCGTTCAAACGCAAGAAGAAGCGAATGCGATCTCTCATCGGGGCTCGTGCGTTAGACGCGACGCATCTCGCGGTTTCACACAAAACTGCTCACAAACATTTATTTGAGTTATTTTGTCATTTTTTTCCAGAAATAACTAGCAATACTCCTACAAATAAATGCTTCGTAACTAAAACGTTTTGACTTTCTATAGAAAATATAGACAACACACGTTCTTACCTTGCAAAAATCGCCTCAGTATTTAATTTGAAGCAGTAAATCCAACACTGGAGTAAATCTCTCGTGATATCACCTTTCCATTGAAATGAAGGAAGACGGTGATGACGATACAGTTATTATTCTTGCCCAGTAACCCCTTAACCAATCACATGTGCCTTTAGCTTGTATTGTCATGAGTATCTGGGCAGACTTCAGAAATAAAATCGGTGATCGGACGACGATGACACTGAGACAGGAACCATGGGAATAATTGTTCCCAAATTTGAACGCTCTGGCTGTAAATGGTTAAAGGTTGTTAAAAATTGTATCCTCCACTCAGTTGATGTATATATTGAGTGGGGACACATTGTTTGCCTTTTTTCTGGGATTCGACTGCAAAAGAGCTCAAGCAACTGTTGAACTCAGTCCCTGCCCATTCTGGACTCAGACCTGTTGTAAATCATTGAACAATGAGGCTTGGATGCCATCTATTGGACATTTCTTGTAATTGCCACTCAGAGAATGAACAGACAGTGGATTAAACTTTAGTTTTTTAGGCTTTAGTTCTTTGTTGTATTCACCTGCTACGGCGTGTGTAACATTTTTCTGTCAACTCTGCATACAGGTGAAACTCGAAAAATTAGAATATCGTGCAAAAGTTAATGTAACCCATACTATGTTGAACACAAGAGGGCAGTATAGCCCTATGTATTACTTCACAAGCCCCCCTCCCTTCCTACTCCTCACACACAAAGTCTTAGAGAGTGACTTGCAAAATTCTGACATTTTCTCCACATTCAAACCAAAATATCTGACTTTCTGTTGGTCGGAGCTAATGACTGTAAATTAGAAAGTTGTCCGGCTTGAGGAGAACTATATCAATACCAATTTTTGTACCTGTAGATGAAACTAACCCCCCACTTTTTTGTCAAAAGGTGGCGCTACTGAGCCCCACACCACACCCATTTCTGAAACTTTGCACATGTCTACTGGCTAATAAATGTGACGTCTCTGTCGAGTTTCATGCAATTTCAAGTATGTTAAGAGTCTCAAAAGCATCAATAAAGAAAAGTAAAGTTTGAAGTGTTGCCATGGCAACAGTATCTAAGATATCAATAATCCTTTCACAGGTCTAAATCTGCCGTGTGTTTACATTATACACGTAAAGTTTGAAGCAAATCGGGTAAAAACAAGAGGGTGATTTCAAAGCATTTTGAAAGTGACACACTTCCTGCTGCCAGTTGGTGGCGCTATAACTTTGACTCACAATAGTCACATCCATGTGATCGGCCTCTTACAACGAACACACTGCTGAAGTTTCATCAAGATCTGTTAATTTATGCAGAAGTTATAACACACTTCCTGTCTCACTTTTCTCGCCATAAATTTGTTTCCTCGCCACGGCCAAACCGTTCGAGATATCAAAAATCCGCTGGCAATTTTTCATCCTCAATGTCTTGACTTCATGCTGACTGAGATTCGTGCCGATTAAATGATTTCTCTAGGAGGAGTATTTCAAATTCCATTGTATACGTTTTCCAAACAACCCTAAATAGCCGACTTCCTGTTGGGCTGAGGTAAAAAGTAAGAGCATGAAGTATATATGAAACGATGAGATCTATATGTGTACAGACTTTCATATTATTACATGCAAGTGTGTTTGATTTATGGACCAAGGTTTCGGACCCCGTTCCAGGGGGCGCTGCTGAGCCCCCCTGCCACGCCCGGGTACCATCTTCAGCCCAGCCCTGATGGCCGCAGGTTCTGACCCGTGTGCAAAGTTTCAAGAGTTTTAGAGCATGTTAAGAACCCCAAAAGTGCCCGAATAGTCGATAAAATAATAATAATAATAATAATAATAATAATAATAATAATAATAATAATAATCCTAAGGAAAACAATAGGGCCTTCGCCTTTTCAGGCTTGGGCCCTAATAATAATAATAATAATAATAATAATAATAATCCTAAGGAAAACAATAGGGCCTTCGCCTTTTCAGGCTTGGGCCCTAATAATAATAATAATAATAATAATAATAATAATAATAATCCTAAGGAAAACAATAGGGCCTTCGCCTTTTCAGGCTTGGGCCCTAATAATAATAATAATAATAATAATCCTAAGGAAAACAATAGGGCCTTCGCCTTTTCAGGCTTGGGCCCTAATAATAATCCTAAGGAAAACAATAGGGCCTTCGCCTTTTCAGGCTTGGGCCCTAATAATAATAATAATAATTAAAGCTGCAAGCAGCGATGACGGGCCCAAGCCGGTGGCACCGCAACCCTGGTGCCTTTAGTTACCGGGCTCATTTCCACTTGGTGGCTTTCGGAAAACAAAGGATGATGGACACAGCAACAACTCAAAAATATAGCTGCAAGCAGCAATGCGATTCCTCCTCAAAATGGCAAATCATTTAAAATTGATCAATAGTGGGTTGGGGTTAAACCCTCCCAATGAAAAAATCCAAAAAACATGTCTTTCTGTCTGAATCCTAAACTAAACATTTTCAGTGTACAGGAAAATCCATCATGCCGGACCTTATGGATCCTGTAGGGTTTTTTGTTTACAATGAGAAATGAGGTATGTTCACCAGGTTTCAGAAAACTAAATAAATGGGGTGGAAATACAATCACTTTAAAAAAATGACATTTGGGCATGGCATGTAGCGCCCCCTAAGGGCGAATGTGAGCCATTCTTGGTTTGTAGGTTCCTGTTGGCCTGTAGTATTAATGTACCAAATTAGAAAGTATTTGACAAAAAAATGTGCAATTTGGGAATGGCCTTTAGCGCCCCCTAAGGGCGAATGTGAGACATTCTTGGTTTGTGGATTTCTGTTGGCCTGTAGTGTCAATATACCAAATTAGAAAATTTTTGACCATAAAATGGGAATTTTGGGCATAGCCTGTAGCGCCCCCTAATGGCGAATATGGGCAATTCTTTGTTTGTGGGTTCCTGTTGGCCTGTAGTATCAATGTACCAAATTAGAACATTTTTGACCAGCAAATGGGAATTTAGGGCGTGGCCTGTAGCGCCCCATAAGGGCGAATGTGGGCCACTCTTGGTTTGTGAATTCCTGTTGGCCTGTAGTATCAATATACAACATTAGAACATTTTTGACCAGAAAATGGGAATTTTGGGCATGGCCTGTAGCGCCCCCTAAGGGCGAATGTGGGATATTCTTTACGCAGTACTTCAGAGTGATGTCATCTTTAAGTATATATATATAGGTCTATTTCTAACCCACACCTATAATATCACTTCTGAATGCATGGATTTAACCACTGGAGTGGTATGGATTACTTTTATGCTGCATTTATTTGATTTTTGTAGCTTCTGAGTTCTGATCACCATTCAAGTCATTGAAAGGTCCAACAGGGTTGAGATAATCTTCTAAAAAGCTTAATTTGTGTTCACTAGAAGAAAGAAAACAATACACATCTGGGATGCAATGAGGGTGAGTATACGATGAGAGAAATTTATTTTTGGGGTGAAAACCATTTGTAGGCCTACTTTTTATTTACTTGGAAAATTGTTACTGTCTCTTTAAGAGGATTTTAAACGCATTTCATTCAAGGCACACTCTGTGCGGCTTGTTTTAGTGAGTTTAATCTTTTGAGAACTGTGAAGTCTCATTATTTTCGTGCTGTTACATCTGTATTCATTTCAGAGATTACTTGATTGAGATTGTGAAACTACATACAACCGACAAACCTCCATGAAGATGCGAGTAAAAATGAGATGCGCTGTCAGGCACAACGCTGATAATCATTCTCGGAAGTGTTGATACTAGATTTCGATTCGCGATTTCTTCATCAACTGTTTATGTTCACTTGGGACAAAACAGACAATATATCATGTAATTTGACATTTTGTAGTATGAAATTGTCCGTTCAAACGCAAGAAGAAGCGAATGCGATCTCTCATCGGGGCTCGTGCGTTAGACGCGACGCATCTCGCGGTTTCACACAAAACTGCTCACAAACATTTATTTGAGTTATTTTGTCATTTTTTTCCAGAAATAACTAGCAATACTCCTACAAATAAATGCTTCGTCACTAAAACGTTTTGACTTTCTATAGAAAATATAGACAACACACGTTCTTACCTTGCAAAAATCGCCTCAGTATTTAATTTGAAGCAGTAAATCCAACACTGGAGTAAATCTCTCGTGATATCACCTTTCCATTGAAATGAAGGAAGACGGTGATGACGATACAGTTATTATTCTTGCCCAGTAACCCCTTAACCAATCACATGTGCCTTTAGCTTGTATTGTCATGAGTATCTGGGCAGACTTCAGAAATAAAATCGGTGATCGGACGACGATGACACTGAGACAGGAACCATGGGAATAATTGTTCCCAAATTTGAACGCTCTGGCTGTAAATGGTTAAAGGTTGTTAAAAATTGTATCCTCCACTCAGTTGATGTATATATTGAGTGGGGACACATTGTTTGCCTTTTTTCTGGGATTCGACTGCAAAAGAGCTCAAGCAACTGTTGAACTCAGTCCCTGCCCATTCTGGACTCAGACCTGTTGTAAATCATTGAACAATGAGGCTTGGATGCCATCTATTGGACATTTCTTGTAATTGCCACTCAGAGAATGAACAGACAGTGGATTAAACTTTAGTTTTTTAGGCTTTAGTTCTTTGTTGTATTCACCTGCTACGGCGTGTGTAACATTTTTCTGTCAACTCTGCATACAGGTGAAACTCGAAAAATTAGAATATCGTGCAAAAGTTAATGTAACCCATACTATGTTGAACACAAGAGGGCAGTATAGCCCTATGTATTACTTCACAAGCCCCCCTCCCTTCCTACTCCTCACACACAAAGTCTTAGAGAGTGACTTGCAAAATTCTGACATTTTCTCCACATTCAAACCAAAATATCTGACTTTCTGTTGGTCGGAGCTAATGACTGTAAATTAGAAAGTTGTCCGGCTTGAGGAGAACTATATCAATACCAATTTTTGTACCTGTAGATGAAACTAACCCCCCACTTTTTTGTCAAAAGGTGGCGCTACTGAGCCCCTCACCACACCCATTTCTGAAACTTTGCACATGTCTACTGGCTAATAAATGTGACGTCTCTGTCGAGTTTCATGCAATTTCAAGTATGTTAAGAGTCTCAAAAGCATCAATAAAGAAAAGTAAAGTTTGAAGTGTTGCCACGGCAACAGTATCTAAGATATCAATAATCCTTTCACAGGTCTAAATCTGCCGTGTGTTTACATTATACACGTAAAGTTTGAAGCAAATCGGGTAAAAACAAGAGGGTGATTTCAAAGCATTTTGAAAGTGACACACTTCCTGCTGCCAGTTGGTGGCGCTATAACTTTGACTCACAATAGTCACATCCATGTGATCGGCCTCTTACAACGAACACACTGCTGAAGTTTCATCAAGATCTGTTAATTTATGCAGAAGTTATAACACACTTCCTGTCTCACTTTTCTCGCCATAAATTTGTTTCCTCGCCACGGCCAAACCGTTCGAGATATCAAAAATCCGCTGGCAATTTTTCATCCTCAATGTCTTGACTTCATGCTGACTGAGATTCGTGGCGATTAAATGATTTCTCTAGGAGGAGTATTTCAAATTCCATTGTATACGTTTTCCAAACAACCCTAAATAGCCGACTTCCTGTTGGGCTGAGGTAAAAAGTAAGAGCATGAAGTATATATGAAACGATGAGATCTATATGTGTACCGACTTTCATATTATTACATGCAAGTGTGTTTGATTTATGGACCAAGGTTTCGGACCCCGTTCCAGGGGGCGCTGCTGAGCCCCCCTGCCACGCCCGGGTACCATCTTCAGCCCAGCCCTGATGGCCGCAGGTTCTGACCCGTGTGCAAAGTTTCAAGAGTTTTAGAGCATGTTAAGGCCCCCAAAAGTGCCCGAATAGTCGATAAAATAATAATAATAATAATAATAATAATAATAATAATAATAATAATAATAATAATAATCCTAAGGAAAACAATAGGGCCTTCGCCTTTTCAGGCTTGGGCCCTAATAATAATAATAATAATCCTAAGGAAAACAATAGGGCCTTCGCCTTTTCAGGCTTGGGCCCTAATAATAATAATAATAATAATAATAATAATAATAATAATAATAATAATAATAATCCTAAGGAAAACAATAGGGCCTTCGCCTTTTCAGGCTTGGGCCCTAATAATAATAATAATAATAATAATAATAATAATAATAATAATAATAATTAAAGCTGCACGCAGCGATGACGGGCCCAAGCCGGTGGCACCGCAACCCTGGTGCCTTTAGTTACCGGGCTCATTTCCACTTGGTGGCTTTCGGAAAACAAAGGATGATGGACACAGCAACAACTCAAAAATATAGCTGCAAGCAGCAATGCGATTCCTCCTCAAAATGGCAAATCATTTAAAATTGATCAATAGAGGGTTGGGGTTAAACCCTCCCAATGAAAAAATCCAAAAAACATGTCTTTCTGTCTGAATCCTAAACTAAACATTTTCAGTGTACAGGAAAATCCATCATGCCGGACCTTATGGATCCTGTAGGGTTTTTTGTTTACAATGAGAAATGAGGTATGTTCACCAGGTTTCAGAAAAACTAAATAAATGGGGTGGAAATACAATCACTTTGAAAAATTGACATTTGGGCATGGCCTGTACCGCCCCCTAAGGGCGAATGTGAGCCATTCTTGGTATGTAGGTTCCTGTTGGCCTGTAGTATTAATGTAACAAATTAGAAAGTATTTGACAAAAAAATGTGCAATTTGGGAATGTCCTTTAGCACCCCCTAAGGGCAAATGTGAGACATTCTTGGTTTGTGGATTTCTGTTGGCCTGTAGTGTCAATATACCAAATTAGAAAATTTTTGACCATAAAATGGGAATTTTGGGCATAGCCTGTAGCGCCCCCTAATGGCGAATATGGGCAATTCTTTGTTTGTGGGTTCCTGTTGGCCTGTAGTATCAATGTACCAAATTAGAACATTTTTGACCAGCAAATGGGAATTTAGGGCGTGGCCTGTAGCGCCCCATAAGGGCGAATGTGGGCCACTCTTGGTTTGTGAATTCCTGTTGGCCTGTAGTATCAATATACAACATTAGAACATTTTTGACCAGAAAATGGGAATTTTGGGCATGGCCTGTAGCGCCCCCTAAGGGCGAATGTGGGATATTCTTTACGCAGTACTTCAGAGTGATGTCATCTTGAAGTATATATATATAGGTCTATTTCTAACCCACACCTATAATATCACTTCTGAAGGCATGGATTTAACCACTGGAGTGGTATGGATTACTTTTATGCTGCATTTATTTGATTTTTGCAGCTTCTGAGTTCTGATCACCATTCAAGTCATTGAAAGGTCCAACAGGGTTGAGATAATCTTCTAAAAAGCTTAATTTGTGTTCACTAGAAGAAAGAAAACAATACACATCTGGGATGCAATGAGGGTGAGTATACGATGAGAGAAATTTATTTTTGGGGTGAAAACCATTTGTAGGCCTACTTTTTATTTACTTGGAAAATTGTTACTGTCTCTTTAAGAGGATTTTAAACGCATTTCATTCAAGGCACAGTCTGTGCGGCTTGTTTTAGTGAGTTTAATCTTTTGAGAACTGTGAAGTCTCATTATTTTCGTGCTGTTACATCTGTATTCATTTCAGAGATTACTTGATTGAGATTGTGAAACTACATACAACCGACAAACCTCCATGAAGATGCGAGTAAAAATGAGATGCCTCGCGCTGTCAGACACAACGCTGATAATCATTCTCGGAAGTGTTGATACTAGATTTCGATTCGCGATTTCTTCATCAACTGTTTATGTTCACTTGGGACAAAACAGACAATATATCATGTAATTTGACATTTTGTAGTATGAAATTGTCCATTCAAACGCAAGAAGAAGCGAATGCGATCTCTCATCGGGGCTCGTGCGTTAGACGCGACGCATCTCGCGGTTTCACACAAAACTGCTCACAAACATTTATTTGAGTTGTTTTGTCATTTTTTTCCAGAAATAACTAGCAATACTCCTACAAATAAATGCTTCGTCACTAAAACGTTTTGACTTTCTATAGAAAATATAGACAACACACGTTCTTACCTTGCAAAAATCGCCTCAGTATTTAATTTGAAGCAGTAAATCCAACACTGGAGTAAATCTCTCGTGATATCACCTTTCCATTGAAATGAAGGAAGACGGTGATGACGATACAGTTATTATTCTTGCCCAGTAACCCCTTAACCAATCACATGTGCCTTTAGCTTGTATTGTCATGAGTATCTGGGCAGACTTCAGAAATAAAATCGGTGATCAGACGACGATGACACTGAGACAGGAACCATGGGAATAATTGTTCCCAAATTTGAACGCTCTGGCTGTAAATGGTTAAAGGTTGTTAAAAATTGTATCCTCCACTCAGTTGATGTATATATTGAGTGGGGACACATTGTTTGCCTTTTTTCTGGGATTCGACTGCAAAAGAGCTCAAGCAACTGTTGAACTCAGTCCCTGCCCATTCTGGACTCAGACCTGTTGTAAATCATTGAACAATGAGGCTTGGATGCCATCTATTGGACATTTCTTGTAATTGCCACTCAGAGAATGAACAGACAGTGGATTAAACTTTAGTTTTTTAGGCTTTAGTTCTTTGTTGTATTCACCTGCTACGGCGTGTGTAACATTTTTCTGTCAACTCTGCATACAGGTGAAACTCGAAAAATTAGAATATCGTGCAAAAGTTAATGTAACCCATACTATGTTGAACACAAGAGGGCAGTATAGCCCTATGTATTACTTCACAAGACCCCCTCCCTTCCTACTCCTCACACACAAAGTCTTAGAGAGTGACTTGCAAAATTCTGACATTTTCTCCACATTCAAACCAAAATATCTGACTTTCTGTTGGTCGGAGCTAATGACTGTAAATTAGAAAGTTGTCCGGCTTGAGGAGAACTATATCAATACCAATTTTTGTACCTGTAGATGAAACTAACCCCCCACTTTTTTGTCAAAAGGTGGCGCTACTGAGCCCCTCACCACACCCATTTCTGAAACTTTGCACATGTCTACTGGCTAATAAATGTGACGTCTCTGTCGAGTTTCATGCAATTTCAAGTATGTTAAGAGTCTCAAAAGCATCAATAAAGAAAAGTAAAGTTTGAAGTGTTGCCACGGCAACAGTATCTAAGATATCAATAATCCTTTCACAGGTCTAAATCTGCCGTGTGTTTACATTATACACGTAAAGTTTGAAGCAAATCGGGTAAAAACAAGAGGGTGATTTCAAAGCATTTTGAAAGTGACACACTTCCTGCTGCCAGTTGGTGGCGCTATAACTTTGACTCACAATAGTCACATCCATGTGATCGGCCTCTTACAACGAACACACTGCTGAAGTTTCATCAAGATCTGTTAATTTATGCAGAAGTTATAACACACTTCCTGTCTCACTTTTCTCGCCATAAATTTGTTTCCTCGCCACGGCCAAACCGTTCGAGATATCAAAACTCCGCTGGCAATTTTTCATCCTCAATGTCTTGACTTCATGCTGACTGAGATTCGTGGCGATTAAATGATTTCTCTAGGAGGAGTATTTCAAATTCCATTGTATACGTTTTCCAAACAACCCTAAATAGCCGACTTCCTGTTGGGCTGAGGTAAAAAGTAAGAGCATGAAGTATATATGAAACGATGAGATCTATATGTGTACCGACTTTCATATTATTACATGCAAGTGTGTTTGATTTATGGACCATGGTTTCGGACCCCGTTCCAGGGGGCGCTGCTGAAACCCCCTGCCACGCCCGGGTACCATCTTCAGCCCAGCCCTGATGGCCGCAGGTTCTGACCCGTGTGCAAAGTTTCAAGAGTTTTAGAGCATGTTAAGGCCCCCAAAAGTGCCCGAATAGTCGATAAAATAATAATAATAATAATAATAATAATAATAATTAAAGCTGCAAGCAGCGATGACGGGCCCAAGCCGGTGGCACCGCAACCCTGGTGCCTTTAGTTACCGGGCTCATTTCCACTTGGTGGCTTTCGGAAAACAAAGGATGATGGACACAGCAACAACTCAAAAATATAGCTGCAAGCAGCAATGCGATTCCTCCTCAAAATGGCAAATCATTTAAAATTGATCAATAGAGGGTTGGGGTTAAACCCTCCCAATGAAAAAATCCAAAAAACATGTCTTTCTGTCTGAATCCTAAACTAAACATTTTCAGTGTACAGGAAAATCCATCATGCCGGACCTTATGGATCCTGTAGGGTTTTTTGTTTACAATGAGAAATGAGGTATGTTCACCAGGTTTCAGAAAAACTAAATAAATGGGGTGGAAATACAATCACTTTGAAAAATTGACATTTGGGCATGGCCTGTACCGCCCCCTAAGGGCGAATGTGAGCCATTCTTGGTTTGTAGGTTCCTGTTGGCCTGTAGTATTAATGTACCAAATTAGAAAGTATTTGACAAAAAAATGTGCAATTTGGGAATGTCCTTTAGCACCCCCTAAGGTCAAATGTGAGACATTCTTGGTTTGTGGATTTCTGTTGGCCTGTAGTGTCAATATACCAAATTAGAAAATTTTTGACCATAAAATGGGAATTTTGGGCATAGCCTGTAGCGCCCCCTAATGGCGAATATGGGCAATTCTTTGTTTGTGGGTTCCTGTTGGCCTGTAGTATCAATGTACCAAATTAGAACATTTTTGATCAGCAAATGGGAATTTAGGGCGTGGCCTGTAGCGCCCCATAAGGGCGAATGTGGGCCACTCTTGGTTTGTGAATTCCTGTTGGCCTGTAGTATCAATATACAACATTAGAACATTTTTGACCAGAAAATGGGAATTTTGGGCATGGCCTGTAGCGCCCCCTAAGGGCGAATGTGGGATATTCTTTACGCAGTACTTCAGAGTGATGTCATCTTGAAGTATATATATATAGGTCTATTTCTAACCCACACCTATAATATCACTTCTGAAGGCATGGATTTAACCACTGGAGTGGTATGGATTACTTTTATGCTGCATTTATTTGATTTTTGCAGCTTCTGAGTTCTGATCACCATTCAAGTCATTGAAAGGTCCAACAGGGTTGAGATAATCTTCTAAAAAGCTTAATTTGTGTTCACTAGAAGAAAGAAAACAATACACATCTGGGATGCAATGAGGGTGAGTATACGATGAGAGAAATTTATTTTTGGGGTGAAAACCATTTGTAGGCCTACTTTTTATTTACTTGGAAAATTGTTACTGTCTCTTTAAGAGGATTTTAAACGCATTTCATTCAAGGCACAGTCTGTGCGGCTTGTTTTAGTGAGTTTAATCTTTTGAGAACTGTGAAGTCTCATTATTTTCGTGCTGTTACATCTGTATTCATTTCAGAGATTACTTGATTGAGATTGTGAAACTACATACAACCGACAAACCTCCATGAAGATGCGAGTAAAAATGAGATGCCTCGCGCTGTCAGACACAACGCTGATAATCATTCTCGGAAGTGTTGATACTAGATTTCGATTCGCGATTTCTTCATCAACTGTTTATGTTCACTTGGGACAAAACAGACAATATATCATGTAATTTGACATTTTGTAGTATGAAATTGTCCGTTCAAACGCAAGAAGAAGCGAATGCGATCTCTCATCGGGGCTCGTGCGTTAGACGCGACGCATCTCGCGGTTTCACACAAAACTGCTCACAAACATTTATTTGAGTTGTTTTGTCATTTTTTTCCAGAAATAACTAGCAATACTCCTACAAATAAATGCTTCGTCACTAAAACGTTTTGACTTTCTATAGAAAATATAGACAACACACGTTCTTACCTTGCAAAAATCGCCTCAGTATTTAATTTGAAGCAGTAAATCCAACACTGGAGTAAATCTCTCGTGATATCACCTTTCCATTGAAATGAAGGAAGACGGTGATGACGATACAGTTATTATTCTTGCCCAGTAACCCCTTAACCAATCACATGTGCCTTTAGCTTGTATTGTCATGAGTATCTGGGCAGACTTCAGAAATAAAATCGGTGATCGGACGACGATGACACTGAGACAGGAACCATGGGAATAATTGTTCCCAAATTTGAACGCTCTGGCTGTAAATGGTTAAAGGTTGTTAAAAATTGTATCCTCCACTCAGTTGATGTATATATTGAGTGGGGACACATTGTTTGCCTTTTTTCTGGGATTCGACTGCAAAAGAGCTCAAGCAACTGTTGAACTCAGTCCCTGCCCATTCTGGACTCAGACCTGTTGTAAATCATTGAACAATGAGGCTTGGATGCCATCTATTGGACATTTCTTGTAATTGCCACTCAGAGAATGAACAGACAGTGGATTAAACTTTAGTTTTTTAGGCTTTAGTTCTTTGTTGTATTCACCTGCTACGGCGTGTGTAACATTTTTCTGTCAACTCTGCATACAGGTGAAACTCGAAAAATTAGAATATCGTGCAAAAGTTAATGTAACCCATACTATGTTGAACACAAGAGGGCAGTATAGCCCTATGTATTACTTCACAAGACCCCCTCCCTTCCTACTCCTCACACACAAAGTCTTAGAGAGTGACTTGCAAAATTCTGACATTTTCTCCACATTCAAACCAAAATATCTGACTTTCTGTTGGTCGGAGCTAATGACTGTAAATTAGAAAGTTGTCCGGCTTGAGGAGAACTATATCAATACCAATTTTTGTACCTGTAGATGAAACTAACCCCCCACTTTTTTGTCAAAAGGTGGCGCTACTGAGCCCCTCACCACACCCATTTCTGAAACTTTGCACATGTCTACTGGCTAATAAATGTGACGTCTCTGTCGAGTTTCATGCAATTTCAAGTATGTTAAGAGTCTCAAAAGCATCAATAAAGAAAAGTAAAGTTTGAAGCGTTGCCACGGCAACAGTATCTAAGATATCAATAATCCTTTCACAGGTCTAAATCTGCCGTGTGTTTACATTATACACGTAAAGTTTGAAGCAAATCGGGTAAAAACAAGAGGGTGATTTCAAAGCATTTTGAAAGTGACACACTTCCTGCTGCCAGTTGGTGGCGCTATAACTTTGACTCACAATAGTCACATCCATGTGATCGGCCTCTTACAACGAACACACTGCTGAAGTTTCATCAAGATCTGTTAATTTATGCAGAAGTTATAACACACTTCCTGTCTCACTTTTCTCGCCATAAATTTGTTTCCTCGCCACGGCCAAACCGTTCGAGATATCAAAAATCCGCTGGCAATTTTTCATCCTCAATGTCTTGACTTCATGCTGACTGAGATTCGTGGCGATTAAATGATTTCTCTAGGAGGAGTATTTCAAATTCCATTGTATACGTTTTCCAAACAACCCTAAATAGCCGACTTCCTGTTGGGCTGAGGTAAAAAGTAAGAGCATGAAGTATATATGAAACGATGAGATCTATATGTGTACCGACTTTCATATTATTACATGCAAGTGTGTTTGATTTATGGACCATGGTTTCGGACCCCGTTCCAGGGGGCGCTACTGAAACCCCCTGCCACGCCCGGGTACCATCTTCAGCCCAGCCCTGATGGCCGCAGGTTCTGACCCGTGTGCAAAGTTTCAAGAGTTTTAGAGCATGTTAAGGCCCCCAAAAGTGCCCGAATAGTCGATAAAATAATAATAATAATAATAATAATAATAATAATAATAATAATAATAATAATAATCCTAAGGAAAACAATAGGGCCTTCGCCTTTTCAGGCTTGGGCCCTAATAATAATAATAATAATAATTAAAGCTGCAAGCAGCGATGACGGGCCCAAGCCGGTGGCACCGCAACCCTGGTGCCTTTAGTTACCGGGCTCATTTCCACTTGGTGGCTTTCGGAAAACAAAGGATGATGGACACAGCAACAACTCAAAAATATAGCTGCAAGCAGCAATGCGATTCCTCCTCAAAATGGCAAATCATTTAAAATTGATCAATAGAGGGTTGGGGTTAAACCCTCCCAATAAAAAAATCCAAAAACATGTCTTTCTGTCTGAATCCTAAACTAAACATTTTCAGTGTACAGGAAAATCCATCATGCCGGACCTTATGGATCCTGTAGGGTTTTTTGTTTACAATGAGAAATGAGGTATGTTCACCAGGTTTCAGAAAAACTAAATAAATGGGGTGGAAATACAATCACTTTGAAAAATTGACATTTGGGCATGGCCTGTACCGCCCCCTAAGGGCGAATGTGAGCCATTCTTGGTTTGTAGGTTTCTGTTGGCCTGTAGTATTAATGTACCAAATTAGAAAGTATTTGACAAAAAAATGTGCAATTTGGGAATGTCCTTTAGCACCCCCTAAGGGCAAATGTGAGACATTCTTGGTTTGTGGATTTCTGTTGGCCTGTAGTGTCAATATACCAAATTAGAAAATTTTTGACCATAAAATGGGAATTTTGGGCATAGCCTGTAGCGCCCCCTAATGGCGAATATGGGCAATTCTTTGTTTGTGGGTTCCTGTTGGCCTGTAGTATCAATGTACCAAATTAGAACATTTTTGACCAGCAAATGGGAATTTAGGGCGTGGCCTGTAGCGCCCCATAAGGGCGAATGTGGGCCACTCTTGGTTTGTGAATTCCTGTTGGCCTGTAGTATCAATATACAACATTAGAACATTTTTGACCAGAAAATGGGAATTTTGGGCATGGCCTGTAGCGCCCCCTAAGGGCGAATGTGGGATATTCTTTACGCAGTACTTCAGAGTGATGTCATCTTGAAGTATATATATATAGGTCTATTTCTAACCCACACCTATAATATCACTTCTGAAGGCATGGATTTAACCATTGGAGTGGTATGGATTACTTTTATGCTGCATTTATTTGATTTTTGTAGCTTCTGAGTTCTGATCACCATTCAAGTCATTGAAAGGTCCAACAGGGTTGAGATAATCTTCTAAAAAGCTTAATTTGTGTTCACTAGAAGAAAGAAAACAATACACATCTGGGATGCAATGAGGGTGAGTATACGATGAGAGAAATTTATTTTTGGGGTGAAAACCATTTGTAGGCCTACTTTTTATTTACTTGGAAAATTGTTACTGTCTCTTTAAGAGGATTTTAAACGCATTTCATTCAAGGCACAGTCTGTGCGGCTTGTTTTAGTGAGTTTAATCTTTTGAGAACTGTGAAGTCTCATTATTTTCGTGCTGTTACATCTGTATTCATTTCAGAGATTACTTGATTGAGATTGTGAAACTACATACAACCGACAAACCTCCATGAAGATGCGAGTAAAAATGAGATGCCTCGCGCTGTCAGACACAACGCTGATAATCATTCTCGGAAGTGTTGATACTAGATTTCGATTCGCGATTTCTTCATCAACTGTTTATGTTCACTTGGGACAAAACAGACAATATATCATGTAATTTGACATTTTGTAGTATGAAATTGTCCGTTCAAACGCAAGAAGAAGCGAATGCGATCTCTCATCGGGGCTCGTGCGTTAGACGCGACGCATCTCGCGGTTTCACACAAAACTGCTCACAAACATTTATTTGAGTTGTTTTGTCATTTTTTTCCAAAAATAACTAGCAATACTCCTACAAATAAATGCTTCGTAACTAAAACGTTTTGACTTTCTATAGAAAATATAGACAACACACGTTCTTACCTTGCAAAAATCGCCTCAGTATTTAATTTGAAGCAGTAAATCCAACACTGGAGTAAATCTCTCGTGATATCACCTTTCCATTGAAATGAAGGAAGACGGTGATGACGATACAGTTATTATTCTTGCCCAGTAACCCCTTAACCAATCACATGTGCCTTTAGCTTGTATTGTCATGAGTATCTGGGCAGACTTCAGAAATAAAATCGGTGATCGGACGACGATGACACTGAGACAGGAACCATGGGAATAATTGTTCCCAAATTTGAACGCTCTGGCTGTAAATGGTTAAAGGTTGTTAAAAATTGTATCCTCCACTCAGTTGATGTATATATTGAGTGGGGACACATTGTTTGCCTTTTGTTCTGGGATTCGACTGCAAAAGAGCTCAAGCAACTGTTGAACTCAGTCCCTGCCCATTCTGGACTCAGACCTGTTGTAAATCATTGAACAATGAGGCTTGGATGCCATCTATTGGACATTTCTTGTAATTGCCACTCAGAGAATGAACAGACAGTGGATTAAACTTTAGTTTTTTAGGCTTTAGTTCTTTGTTGTATTCACCTGCTACGGCGTGTGAAACATTTTTCTGTCAACTCTGCATACAGTTGAAACTCGAAAAATTAGAATATCGTGCAAAAGTTAATGTAACCCATACTATGTTGAACACAAGAGGGCAGTATAGCCCTATGTATTACTTCACAAGCCCCCCTCCCTTCCTACTCCTCACACACAAAGTCTTAGAGAGTGACTTGCAAAATTCTGACATTTTCTCCACATTCAAACCAAAATATCTGACTTTCTGTTGGTCGGAGCTAATGACTGTAAATTAGAAAGTTGTCCGGCTTGAGGAGAACTATATCAATACCAATTTTTGTACCTGTAGATGAAACTAACCCCCCACTTTTTTGTCAAAAGGTGGCGCTACTGAGCCCCTCACCACACCCATTTCTGAAACTTTGCACATGTCTACTGGCTAATAAATGTGACGTCTCTGTCGAGTTTCATGCAATTTCAAGTATGTTAAGAGTCTCAAAAGCATCAATAAAGAAAAGTAAAGTTTGAAGTGTTGCCACGGCAACAGTATCTAAGATATCAATAATCCTTTCACAGGTCTAAATCTGCCGTGTGTTTACATTATACACGTAAAGTTTGAAGCAAATCGGGTAAAAACAAGAGGGTGATTTCAAAGCATTTTGAAAGTGACACACTTCCTGCTGCCAGTTGGTGGCGCTATAACTTTGACTCACAATAGTCACATCCATGTGATCGGCCTCTTACAACGAACACACTGCTGAAGTTTCATCAAGATCTGTTAATTTATGCAGAAGTTATAACACACTTCCTGTCTCACTTTTCTCGCCATAAATTTGTTTCCTCGCCACGGCCAAACCGTTCGAGATATCAAAAATCCGCTGGCAATTTTTCATCCTCAATGTCTTGACTTCATGCTGACTGAGATTCGTGGCGATTAAATGATTTCTCTAGGAGGAGTATTTCAAATTCCATTGTATACGTTTTCCAAACAACCCTAAATAGCCGACTTCCTGTTGGGCTGAGGTAAAAAGTAAGAGCATGAAGTATATATGAAACGATGAGATCTATATGTGTACCGACTTTCATATTATTACATGCAAGTGTGTTTGATTTATGGACCAAGGTTTCGGACCCCGTTCCAGGGGGCGCTGCTGAGCCCCCCTGCCACGCCCGGGTACCATCTTCAGCCCAGCCCTGATGGCCGCAGGTTCTGACCCGTGTGCAAAGTTTCAAGAGTTTTAGAGCATGTTAAGGCCCCCAAAAGTGCCCGAATAGTCGATAAAATAATAATAATAATAATAATAATAATAATAATAATAATAATAATAATAATAATAATTAAAGCTGCAAGCAGCGATGACGGGCCCAAGCCGGTGGCACCGCAACCCTGGTGCCTTTAGTTACTGGGCTCATTTCCACTTGGTGGCTTTCGGAAAACAAAGGATGATGGACACAGCAACAACTCAAAAATATAGCTGCAAGCAGCAATGCGATTCCTCCTCAAAATGGCAAATCATTTAAAATTGATCAATAGAGGGTTGGGGTTAAACCCTCCCAATGAAAAAATCCAAAAAACATGTCTTTCTGTCTTAATCCTAAACTAAACATTTTCAGTGTACAGGAAAATCCATCACGTCGGACCTTATGGATCCTGTAGGGTTTTTTGTTTACAATGAGAAATGAGGTATGTTCACCAGGTTTCAGAAAAACTAAATAAATGTGTTGGAAATACAATCACTTTGAAAAAATGACATTTGGGCATGGCCTGTAGCGCCCCCTAAGGGTGAATGTGAGCCATTCTTGGTTTGTAGGTTCCTGTTGGCCTGTAGTATTAATGTACCAAATTGGAAAGTATTTGACAAAAAAATGTGCAATTTGGGAATGGCCTTTAGCGCCCCCTAAGGGCGAATGTGAGACATTCTTGGTTTGTGGATTTCTGTTGGCCTGTAGTGCCAATATACCAAATTAGAACATTTTTGACCATAAAATGGGAATTTTGGGCATAGCCTGTAGCGCCCCCTAATGCGAATATGGGCAATTCTTTGTTTGTGGGTTCCTGTTGGCCTGTAGTATCAATGTACCAAATTAGAACATTTTTGACCAGCAAATGGGAATTTAGGGCGTGGCCTGTAGCGCCCCCTAAGGGCGAATGTGGGCCATTCTTGGTTTGTGGATTCCTGTTGGCCTGTAGTATCAATCTACAAAATTAGAACATTTTTGACCAGAAAATGGGAATTTTGGGCATGGCCTTTAGCGCCCCCTAAGGGCGAATGTGGGCCATTCTTGGTTTGTGGATTCCTGTTGGCCTGTAGTATCAATATACAAAATTAGAACATTTTTGACCATAAAATGGGAATTTTGGTCATGGCCTGTAGCGCCCCCTAAGGGCGAATGCGGGATATTCTTTACGCAGTACTTCAGAGTGATGTCATCTTTAAGTATATATAGGTCTGTTTCTAACCCACACCTATAATATCACTTCTGAAGGCATGGATTAAACCACAGGAGTGGTATGGATTACTTTTATGCTGCATTTATGTGATTTTTGTAGCTTCTGAGTTCTGATCACCATTCAAGTCATTGAAAGGTCCAACAGGGTTGAGATAATCTTCTAAAAAGCTTAATTTGTGTTCACTAGAAGAAAGAAAATAATACACATCTGGGATGGAATGAGGGTGAGTATACGATGAGAGAAATTTATTTTTGGGGTGAAAACCATTTGTAGGCTACTTTTTATTTACTTGGAAAATTGTTACTGTCTCTTTAAGATGATTTTAAACGCATTTCATTCAAGCCTTCAAGCCGTCTGTGCGGCTTGTTTTATTGAGATATAATCTTTTGAGAACTGTGAAGTCTCATTATTTTCGTGCTGTTACATCTGTATTCATTTCAGAGATTAATTGATTGAGATTGTGAAACTACATACAACCGACAAACCTCCATGAAGATGCGAGTAAAAATGAGATGCCTCGCGCTGTCAGGCACAACGCTGATAATCGTTCTCGGAAGTGTTGATACTAGATTTAGATTCGCGATATCTTCATCAACTGTTTATGTTCGCTTGAGACAAAACAGACAATATATCATGTATTTTGACATTTTGTTGTTATGAAATTGTCCGTTCAAACGCAAGAAGAAGCGAATGCGATCTCTCATCGGGGCTCGTGAGTTAGAAGTGACGCTGCTAGACGTGAGCAGGGAAGCGCATTTCACTGAATTTACGATGTTACACGTATAAACCTTCATCAACCCGTTAATCCAAAACGCAAATGCCGTTATTTTGCGTCTCTCGCTCCTGCTTGTGATTGACAAAGCTGTCAAACGGGACAATTTGCAAGCGTGCAAGTTTGGATCGGTCTTTTCACGTTTTAATAATTTGCAGTGTTCGACATCTACGTTCAAATCGAGCGGTGCAATATGCAATTCATCCAAAATAATTACAAAGTTATTTTCGCTCTTGTTCTACATATTTTTTTCAAGCGTCAGCTGATGTTTCTACAGTATTAATTTTCCTGCGCCACCACGAACAGAGTTGGAAATAAAACACGCATCCGGGCATTCAGATGGGTTAAAAAAAACTGCTTAAAAAACATCTGAACAGCGTCTGCTCTCGGTCTCACATTAATTCAGGTGGATTTTTCACAAGCGACAACATTGGCAAACAAAAGTGCTAGCTAATGTTTAATTAGCAAGTTTCACCGAAATGTATTAAAAATAGAGGCTAGCTGCCTGTCCGATGAACAAATAGAGTCACGTCATTTTTTTTCCAGAAATAACTAGCAATACTCCTGCAAATAAATGCTTCGTAACTAAAACGTTTTGACTTTCAATAGAAAATATAGACAACACATGTTCTTACCTTGCAAAAATCGCCTCAGTATTTAATTTGAAGCAGTAAATCCAACACTGGAGTAAATCTCTCGTGATATCACCTTCCCATTGAAATGAAGGAAGACGGTGATGACGAAACAGTTATTATTCTTGCCCAGTAACCCCTTAACCAATCACATGTGCCTTTAGCTTGTATTGTCATGAGTATCTGGGCAGATTTCAGAAATAAAATCCCCTTAACCAATCACATGTATCTTTAGCTTGTATTGTCATGAGTATCTGGGCAGATTTCAGAAATGAAATCGGTGATTGGACGACGATGAAACTGAGACAGGAACCATGGGAATAATTGTTCCCAAATTTGAACGCTCTGGCTGTAAATGGTTAAAGGTTGTTAAAAATTGCATCCGCCACTCAGTTGATGTATATATTGAGTGGGGACACATTGTTTGCCTTTTTTCTGGGATTCGACTGCAAAAGAGCTCAAGCAACTGTTGAACTCAGTCCCTGCACATTCTGGACTCAGACCTGTTGTAAATCATTGAACAATGAGGCTTGGATGCCATCTATTGGACATTTCTTGTAATTGCCACTCAGAGAATGAACAGACAGTGGATTAAACTTTAGTTTTTTAGGCTTTAATTCTTTGTTGTATTCACCTGCTACGGCGTGTGTAACATTTTTCTGTCAACTCTGCATACAGGTGAAACTCGAAAAATTAGAATATCGTGCAAAAGTTAATGTAACCCATACTATGTTGAACACAAGAGGGCAGTATAGCCCTATGTATTACTTCACAAGACCCCTTCCCTTCCTACTCCTCACACAGAGTCTCAAGAGAGTGACTTGCAAATTTTGACATTTTCTCCACATTCAAACCAAAATATCTGACATTCTGTGTGTTGGAGCTAATGACTGTAAATTAGAAAGTTGTCAGGCTTGAGGAGAACTATATCAATACCAATTTTTGTACCTGCAGATGAAACTAACCCCCCACTTTTTTGTCAAAAGGTGGCGCTACTGAGCCCCTCACCACACCCATTTCTGAAACTTTGCACATGTCTACTGGCTAATAAATGTGACGTCTCTGTCGAGTTTCATGCAATTTCAAGTATGTTAAGAGTCTCAAAAGCATCAATAAAGAAAAGTAAAGTTTGAAGCGTTGCCACGGCAACAGTATCTAAGATATCAATAATCCTTTCACAAGTCTAAATCTGCCGTGTGTTTACATTATACACGTAAAGTTTGAAGCAAATCGGGTAAAAACAAGAGGGTGATTTCAAAGCATTTTGAAAGTGACACACTTCCTGCTGCCAGTTGGTGGCGCTATAACTTTGACTCACAATAGTCACATCCATGTGATCGGCCTCTTACAACGAACACACTGCTGAAGTTTCATCAAGATCTGTTAATTTATGCAGAAGTTATAACACACTTCCTGTCTCACTTTTCTCGCCATAAATTTGTTTCCTCGCCACGGCCAAACCGTTCGAGATATCAAAAATCCGCTGGCAATTTTTCATCCTCAATGTCTTGACTTCATGCTGACTGAGATTCGTGGCGATTAAATGATTTCTCTAGGAGGAGTATTTCAAATTCCATTGTATACGTTTTCCAAACAACCCTAAATAGCCGACTTCCTGTTGGGCTGAGGTAAAAAGTAAGAGCATGAAGTATATATGAAACGATGAGATCTATATGTGTACCGACTTTCATATTATTACATGCAAGTGTGTTTGATTTATGGACCAAGGTTTCGGACCCCGTTCCAGGGGGCGCTGCTGAGCCCCCCTGCCACGCCCGGGTACCATCTTCAGCCCAGCCCTGATGGCCGCAGGTTCTGACCCGTGTGCAAAGTTTCAAGAGTTTTAGAGCATGTTAAGGCCCCCAAAAGTGCCCGAATAGTCGATAAAATAATAATAATAATAATAATAATAATAATAATAATTAAAGCTGCAAGCAGCGATGACGGGCCCAAGCCGGTGGCACCGCAACCCTGGTGCCTTTAGTTACCGGGCTCATTTCCACTTGGTGGCTTTCGGAAAACAAAGGATGATGGACACAGCAACAACTCAAAAATATAGCTGCAAGCAGCAATGCGATTCCTCCTCAAAATGGCAAATCATTTAAAATTGATCAATAGAGGGTTGGGGTTAAACCCTCCCAATGAAAAAATCCAAAAAACATGTCTTTCTGTCTGAATCCTAAACTAAACATTTTCAGTGTACAGGAAAATCCATCATGCCGGACCTTATGGATCCTGTAGGGTTTTTTGTTTACAATGAGAAATGAGGTATGTTCACCAGGTTTCAAAAAACTAAATAAATGGGGTGGAAATACAATCACTTTAAAAAAATGACATTTGGGCATGGCATGTAGCGCCCCCTAAGGGCGAATGTGAGCCATTCTTGGTTTGTAGGTTCCTGTTGGCCTGTAGTATTAATGTACCAAATTAGAAAGTATTTGACAAAAAAATGTGCAATTTGGGAATGGCCTTTAGCGCCCCCTAAGGGCGAATGTGAGACATTCTTGGTTTGTGGATTTCTGTTGGCCTGTAGTGTCAATATACCAAATTAGAAAATTTTTGACCATAAAATGGGAATTTTGGGCATAGCCTGTAGCGCCCCCTAATGGTGAATATGGGCAATTCTTTGTTTGTGGGTTCCTGTTGGCCTGTAGTATCAATGTACCAAATTAGAACATTTTTGACCAGCAAATGGGAATTTAGGGCGTGGCCTGTAGCGCCCCATAAGGGCGAATGTGGGCCACTCTTGGTTTGTGAATTCCTGTTGGCCTGTAGTATCAATATACAACATTAGAACATTTTTGACCAGAAAATGGGAATTTTGGGCATGGCCTGTAGCGCCCCCTAAGGGCGAATGTGGGATATTCTTTACGCAGTACTTCAGAGTGATGTCATCTTTAAGTATATATATATAGGTCTGTTTCTAACCCACACCTATAATATCACTTCTGAAGGCATGGATTTAACCACTGGAGTGGTATGGATTACTTTTATGCTGCATTTATTTGATTTTTGTAGCTTCTGAGTTCTGATCACCATTCAAGTCATTGAAAGGTCCAACAGGGTTGAGATAATCTTCTAAAAAGCTTAATTTGTGTTCACTAGAAGAAAGAAAACAATACACATCTGGGATGCAATGAGGGTGAGTATACGATGAGAGAAATTTATTTTTGGGGTGAAAACCATTTGTAGGCCTACTTTTTATTTACTTGGAAAATTGTTACTGTCTCTTTAAGAGGATTTTAAACGCATCTCATTCAAGGCACAGTCTGTGCGGCTTGTTTTAGTGAGTTTAATCTTTTGAGAACTGTGAAGTCTCATTATTTTCGTGCTGTTACATCTGTATTCATTTCAGAGATTACTTGATTGAGATTGTGAAACTACATACAACCGACAAACCTCCATGAAGATGCGAGTAAAAATGAGATGCGCTGTCAGGCACAACGCTGATAATCATTCTCGGAAGTGTTGATACTAGATTTCGATTCGCGATTTCTTCATCAACTGTTTATGTTCACTTGGGACAAAACAGACAATATATCATGTAATTTGACATTTTGTAGTATGAAATTGTCCGTTCAAACGCAAGAAGAAGCGAATGCGATCTCTCATCGGGGCTCGTGCGTTAGACGCGACGCATCTCGCGGTTTCACACAAAACTGCTCACAAACATTTATTTGAGTTATTTTGTCATTTTTTTCCAGAAATAACTAGCAATACTCCTACAAATAAATGCTTCGTCACTAAAACGTTTTGACTTTCTATAGAAAATATAGACAACACACGTTCTTACCTTGCAAAAATCGCCTCAGTATTTAATTTGAAGCAGTAAATCCAACACTGGAGTAAATCTCTCGTGATATCACCTTTCCATTGAAATGAAGGAAGACGGTGATGACGATACAGTTATTATTCTTGCCCAGTAACCCCTTAACCAATCACATGTGCCTTTAGCTTGTATTGTCATGAGTATCTGGGCAGACTTCAGAAATAAAATCGGTGATCGGACGACGATGACACTGAGACAGGAACCATGGGAATAATTGTTCCCAAATTTGAACGCTCTGGCTGTAAATGGTTAAAGGTTGTTAAAAATTGTATCCTCCACTCAGTTGATGTATATATTGAGTGGGGACACATTGTTTGCCTTTTTTCTGGGATTCGACTGCAAAAGAGCTCAAGCAACTGTTGAACTCAGTCCCTGCCCATTCTGGACTCAGACCTGTTGTAAATCATTGAACAATGAGGCTTGGATGCCATCTATTGGACATTTCTTGTAATTGCCACTCAGAGAATGAACAGACAGTGGATTAAACTTTAGTTTTTTAGGCTTTAGTTCTTTGTTGTATTCACCTGCTACGGCGTGTGTAACATTTTTCTGTCAACTCTGCATACAGGTGAAACTCGAAAAATTAGAATATCGTGCAAAAGTTAATGTAACCCATACTATGTTGAACACAAGAGGGCAGTATAGCCCTATGTATTACTTCACAAGCCCCCCTCCCTTCCTACTCCTCACACACAAAGTCTTAGAGAGTGACTTGCAAAATTCTGACATTTTCTCCACATTCAAACCAAAATATCTGACTTTCTGTTGGTCGGAGCTAATGACTGTAAATTAGAAAGTTGTCCGGCTTGAGGAGAACTATATCAATACCAATTTTTGTACCTGTAGATGAAACTAACCCCCCACTTTTTTGTCAAAAGGTGGCGCTACTGAGCCCCTCACCACACCCATTTCTGAAACTTTGCACATGTCTACTGGCTAATAAATGTGACGTCTCTGTCGAGTTTCATGCAATTTCAAGTATGTTAAGAGTCTCAAAAGCATCAATAAAGAAAAGTAAAGTTTGAAGTGTTGCCACGGCAACAGTATCTAAGATATCAATAATCCTTTCACAGGTCTAAATCTGCCGTGTGTTTACATTATACACGTAAAGTTTGAAGCAAATCGGGTAAAAACAAGAGGGTGATTTCAAAGCATTTTGAAAGTGACACACTTCCTGCTGCCAGTTGGTGGCGCTATAACTTTGACTCACAATAGTCACATCCATGTGATCGGCCTCTTACAACGAACACACTGCTGAAGTTTCATCAAGATCTGTTAATTTATGCAGAAGTTATAACACACTTCCTGTCTCACTTTTCTCGCCATAAATTTGTTTCCTCGCCACGGCCAAACCGTTCGAGATATCAAAAATCCGCTGGCAATTTTTCATCCTCAATGTCTTGACTTCATGCTGACTGAGATTCGTGGCGATTAAATGATTTCTCTAGGAGGAGTATTTCAAATTCCATTGTATACGTTTTCCAAACAACCCTAAATAGCCGACTTCCTGTTGGGCTGAGGTAAAAAGTAAGAGCATGAAGTATATATGAAACTATGAGATCTATATGTGTACCGACTTTCATATTATTACATGCAAGTGTGTTTGATTTATGGACCAAGGTTTCGGACCCCGTTCCAGGGGGCGCTGCTGAGCCCCCCTGCCACGCCCGGGTACCATCTTCAGCCCAGCCCTGATGGCCGCAGGTTCTGACCCGTGTGCAAAGTTTCAAGAGTTTTAGAGCATGTTAAGGCCCCCAAAAGTGCCCGAATAGTCGATAAAATAATAATAATAATAATAATAATAATAATAATAATAATAATAATAATAATAATCCTAAGGAAAACAATAGGGCCTTCGCCTTTTCAGGCTTGGGCCCTAATAATAATAATAATAATCCTAAGGAAAACAATAGGGCCTTCGCCTTTTCAGGCTTGGGCCCTAATAATAATAATCCTAAGGAAAACAATAGGGCCTTCGCCTTTTCAGGCTTGGGCCCTAATAATAATAATAATAATAATTAAAGCTGCAAGCAGCGATGACGGGCCCAAGCCGGTGGCACCGCAACCCTGGTGCCTTTAGTTACCGGGCTCATTTCCACTTGGTGGCTTTCGGAAAACAAAGGATGGTGGACACAGCAACAACTCAAAAATATAGCTGCAAGCAGCAATGCGATTCCTCCTCAAAATGGCAATTCATTTAAAATTGATCAATAGAGGGTTGGGGTTAAACCCTCCCAATGAAAAAATCCAAAAAACATGTCTTTCTGTCTGAATCCTAAACTAAACATTTTCAGTGTACAGGAAAATCCATCATGCCAGACCTTATGGATCCTGGAGGGTTTTTTGTTTACAATGAGAAATGAGGTATGTTCACCAGGTTTCAGAAAAACTAAATAAATGGGGTGGAAATACAATCACTTTGAAAAATTGACATTTGGGCATGGCCTGTAGCGCCCCCTAAGGGCGAATGTGAGCCATTCTTGGTTTGTAGGTTCCTGTTGGCCTGTAGTATTAATGTACCAAATTAGAAAGTATTTGACAAAAAAATGTGCAATTTGGGAATGTCCTTTAGCGCCCCCTAAGGGCAAATGTGAGACATTCTTGGTTTGTGGATTTCTGTTGGCCTGTAGTGTCAATAGACCAAATTAGAAAATTTTTGACCATAAAATGGGAATTTTGGGCATAGCCTGTAGCGCCCCCTAATGGCGAATATGGGCAATTCTTTGTTTGTGGGTTCCTGTTGGCCTGTAGTATCAATGTACCAAATTAGAACATTTTTGACCAGCAAATGGGAATTTAGGGCGTGGCCTGTAGCGCCCCCTAAGGGCGAATGTGGGCCATTCTTGGTTTGTGGATTACTGTTGGCCTGTAGGATCAATATACAAAATTAGAACATTTTTGACCAGAAAATGGGAATTTTGGGCATGGCCTGTAGCGCCCCCTAAGGGCGAATGTGGGATATTCTTTACGCAGTACTTCAGAGTGATGTCATCTTGAAGTATATATATATAGGTCTGTTTCTAACCCACACCTATAATATCACTTCTGAAGGCATGGATTAAACCAATGGAGTGGTATGGATTACTTTTATGCTGCATTTATGTGATTTTTGTAGCTTCTGAGTTCTGATCACCATTCAAGTCATTGAAAGGTCCAACAGGGTTGAGATAATCTTCTAAAAAGCTTAATTTGTGTTCACTAGAAGAAAGAAAATAATACACATCTGGGATGGAATGAGGGTGAGTATACGATGAGAGAAATTTATTTTGGGGGTGAAAACCATTTGTAGGCCTACTTTTTATTTACTTGGAAAATTGTTACTGTCTCTTTAAGAGGATTTTAAACGCATTTCATTCAAGGCACACTCTGTGCGGCTTGTTTTATTGAGTTTAATCTTTTGAGAACTGTGAAGTCTCATTATTTTCGTGCTGTTACATCTGTATTCATTTCAGAGATTACTTGATTGAGATTGTGAAACTACATACAACCGACAAACCTCCATGAAGATGCGAGTAAAAATGAGATGCCTCGCGCTGTCAGACACAACGCTGATAATCATTCTCGGAAGTGTTGATACTAGATTTAGATTCGCGATTTCTTCATCAACTGTTTATGTTCACTTGGGACAAAACAGACAATATATCATGTAATTTGACATTTTGTTTATGAAATTGTCCGTTCAAACGCAAGATGAAGCGAATGCGATCTCTCATCGGGGCTCGTGCGTTAGACGCGACGCATCTCGCGGTTTCACACAAAACTGCTCACAAACATTTATTTGAGTTGTTTCGTCATTTTTTTCCAGAAATAACTAGCAATACTCCTACAAATAAATGCTTCGTAACTAAAACGTTTTGACTTTCTATAGAAAATATAGACAACACGTTCTTACCTTGCAAAAATCGCCTCAGTATTTAATTTGAAGCAGTAAATCCAACAATGGAGTAAATCTCTCGTGATATCACCTTTCCATTGAAATGAAGGAAGACGGTGATGACGATACAGTTATTATTCTTGCCCAGTAACCCCTTAACCAATCACATGTGCCTTTAGCTTGTATTGTCATGAGTATCTGGGCAGATTTCAGAAATAAAATCGGTGATCGGACGACGATGACACTGAGACAGGAACCATGGGAATAATTGTTCCCAAATTTGAACGCTCTGGCTGTAAATGGTTAAAGGTTGTTAAAAATTGTATCCGCCACTCAGTTGATGTATATATTGAGTGGGGACACATTGTTTGCCTTTTTTCTGGGATTCGACTGCAAAAGAGCTCAAGCAACTGTTGAACTCAGTCCCTGCCCATTCTGGACTCAGACCTGTTGTAAATCATTGAACAATGAGGCTTGGATGCCATCTATTGGACATTTCTTGTAATTGCCACTCAGATAATGAACAGACAGTGGATTAAACTTTAGTTTTTTAGGCTTTAGTTCTTGTATTCACCTGCTACGGCGTGTTTAACATTTTTCTGTCAACTCTGCATACAGGTGAAACTCGAAAAATTAGAATATCGTGCAAAAGTTAATGTAACCCATACTATGTTGAACACAAGAGGGCAGTATAGCCCTATGTATTACTTCACAAGACCCCCTCCCTTCCTACTCCTCACACACAGAGGCTCACAGAGTGACTTGCAAAATTCTGACATTTTCTCCACATTCAAACCAAAATATCTGACTTTCTGTTGGTCGGAGCTAATGACTGTAAATTAGAAAGTTGTCCGGCTTGAGGAGAACTATATCAATACCAATTTTTGTACCTGTAGATGAAACTAACCCCCCACTTTTTTGTCAAAAGGTGGCGCTACTGAGCCCCTCACCACACCCATTTCTGAAACTTTGCACATGTCTACTGGCTAATAAATGTGATGTCTCTGTCGAGTTTCATGCAATTTCAAGTAGGTTAAGAGTCTCAAAAGCATCAATAAAGAAAAGTAAAGTTTGAAGCGTTGCCACGGCAACAGTATCTAAGATATCAATAATCCTTTCACAGGTCTAAATCTGCCGTGTGTTTACATTATACACGTAAAGTTTGAAGCAAATCGGGTAAAAACAAGAGGGTGATTTCAAAGCATTTTGAAAGTGACACACTTCCTGCTGCCAGTTGGTGGCGCTATAACTTTGACTCACAATAGTCACATCCATGTGATCGGCCTCTTACAACGAACACACTGCTGAAGTTTCATCAAGATCTGTTAATTTATGCAGAAGTTATAACACACTTCCTGTCTCACTTTTCTCGCCATAAATTTGTTTCCTCGCCACGGCCAAACCGTTCGAGATATCAAAAATCCGCTGGCAATTTTTCATCCTCAATGTCTTGACTTCATGCTGACTGAGATTCGTGCCGATTAAATGATTTCTCTAGGAGGAGTATTTCAAATTCCATTGTATACGTTTTCCAAACAACCCTAAATAGCCGACTTCCTGTTGGGCTGAGGTAAAAAGTAAGAGCATGAAGTATATATGAAACGATGAGATCTATATGTGTACCGACTTTCATATTATTACATGCAAGTGTGTTTGATTTATGGACCAAGGTTTCGGACCCCGTTCCAGGGGGCGCTGCTGAGCCCCCCTGCCACGCCCGGGTACCATCTTCAGCCCAGCCCTGATGGCCGCAGGTTCTGACCCGTGTGCAAAGTTTCAAGAGTTTTAGAGCACGTTAAGGCCCCCAAAAGTGCCCGAATAGTCGATAAAATAATAATAATAATAATAATAATAATAATAATAATAATAATAATAATAATAATAATCCTAAGGAAAACAATAGGGCCTTCGCCTTTTCAGGCTTGGGCCCTAATAATCCTAAGGAAAACAATAGGGCCTTCGCCTTTTCAGGCTTGGGCCCTAATAATAATAATCCTAAGGAAAACAATAGGGCCTTCGCCTTTTCAGGCTTGGGCCCTAATAATCCTAAGGAAAACAATAGGGCCTTCGCCTTTTCAGGCTTGGGCCCTAATAATCCTAAGGAAAACAATAGGGCCTTCGCCTTTTCAGGCTTGGGCCCTAATAAAGTCGGCCTTCTATAAAGCGTCTGTGAAACGAGTACGTTTTAGGCCGCCGTGTTGGCTACGAACGAGCGATTGTTCCCAAACTTTGCACAGACTATGGGGGTCTTTCCACGAGAAACATATTACACTTTTGTGTGCCCAGCCCCATGGGAACCCATTTTATTACAGTAAAAATATGCTTAATAAAGTCTGCCTTCTATAAAGCCTCTGTGAAACGAGTACGTTTTAGGCCGCCGTGTTGGCTACGAACGAGCGATCGTTCCCAAACTTTGCACACACTAGGGGGGTCTTTCCACAAGTAACATATTACACTTTTGTGTGCCCAGCCCCATGGGAACCCATTTTATTACAGTAAAAATATGCTTAATAAAGTCGGCCTTCTATAAAGCGTCTGTGAAACGAGTACGTTTTAGGCCGCCGTGTTGGCAACGAACGAGCGATCGTTCCCAAACTTTGCACACACTAGGGGGGTGTTTCCACAAGAAACATATTACACTTTTGTGTGCCCAGCCCCATGGGAACCCATTTTATTACAGTAAAAATATGCTTAATAAAGTCGGCCTTCTATAAAGCCTCTGTGAAACGAGTACGTTTTAGGCCGCCGTGTTGGCTACGAACGAGTGATCATTCCCAAACTTTGTACACTCTATCGGGCTCTTTCCACGAGAAACATATTGCAGTTTTGTGTGCCTAGCCCCAGGGTAACCCGTTTTATTACAGTAAAGACACGGTAAATTGACATAGGCCTTTATAAATTTATCACAGTGCGCCGAAAGCCAGTTTATTCTATTAACCAAGAGAACCCATTGACTTCTACTGTCATCCTGCCCAGGAAAGCATGGCATTTCTGCTTGGCACTGCTGCGGTCACGAAGGAGCTGCCGCTAGCATGTCAGGGATCACTTTACCTGATCGAGCTTCCTCACATTCTCTGTCTTACCGCATGGCTGCCTGTCGGTGCATCACAAAATGGGTGGTTTTCATCCCTATATCCCATAACCTAACCTAACCCTAACTAACCTTATTCTAACCTAACCTAACTTCTTAACCTAACCCAACTTCTAAGCTAATAAAAGTCAAAAGTATCAAAAAGACACCAGGCTTACACAAATTAAAATTGTATCAGTTTATTCAACTTTAACTCTAAACATAACCAACTTCTGAACAGAACACATTTCCAAACTAAATACAAGTCACACTGATCAAGAAGACACAACATTTACACACTATAGAGCAAGTTAGACCATAAGAGAAGTATGTTTTTGAGACTAAAAACTCTTAAGACTGATCGATGACAAAGTCAATCAGATAGCTAGAGGATCACATATAGAACATAACATTTTTTTAAAAATTGGACCAGCGGAACCAAAGTTAAAGACGATGGCGTGTTCGCCGTCGGTAGTTTCTATCCTATATCCTGCTCTGACCTGACCTAAGGCTGCCACGGGCCCCCGAAAACACTCCACTCAAACCTACACCAATGGACTCCAAACGCCCCCAAATGCGCTCCTAGCACGGTCCCCCGGGACGCCAGCGGGGCAACCAACCACGCCGGACAGCTGTCAAATTCCGCTACAGCACGGACCACATAGGATGGGGGCCAAGCCCCGTATCTCCGCAAACGTACCTGCCAGAGTCACGGGGCCAACGCTGGTCTTCTCGGAAACCCGCAGGCCCACACCGCCAGCACCTTCAGAACAGCAGCCACCCACAGACAAACATTTTTCCATAGACTGACATTGTATGGACTGCCGCCCAGCGGCGGGGGCTAAGCTATTACCACGTGCTGGTGGTTGGGAGCAGAGGGATTCAAGCCTTTAAGTTGCATTTTTAAAATCTGAAGGGTCCTTACAAATGTAGCTCTTCGTGCGCTCAATTTTGGAACAATTTCTTTAAATATTTACTGGACTCAAGTCTGCTCTGCTCGCAACAGAATGATCTCCTCCTCACAAGCATGGTCCGATACATTTCATGAGATGATAATAATAAAAGGATTGAGTTCATCCCAACCAAAAATTCCTACAAAAACATTTCAGGAGTGATACATGGATATGATACTGATTTCAGTTGCTCAACTGAAATATAAACAGTATTTAAACCGCAAAGGGCTGTTTACAAATCAAATTAAATGCTATTATTGTTGCCCAAAGCTAACGTGCTGCAGGCCTACATGCTGCCAAAATGCGCAGGAAAGAAGAAACGTCGTTCTTGTGAAAAATGCGTTCATTACCACGTCTCCTCTATAGTCGTATTCATGCAAATCTTAAAGGCGTGCAGGTGACTTTTTCCACCACTCAAAACCTACATGCAAATGACTGTTTTCCTTTTTAAGTGCTACATTTCTAATGCTTTCTTTTTCTGTTCATCTCGCCCCGTCACATGAAGAACGACGGAATTCTGAGTTCGATGACACCAAGCTTGGCAAAATCGGACAGACCGTTCTAAAGATTGATCTGTGAAACAATCCAGCCAATCAGATTCGATATGCAAATGAGGGTGGAGATAATGAGGGTGAAACTCGTAATTACCTCTATACCTAACCCTAACCCTAACCCTAACCCTAACCCTAACCCTAACCCTAACCCTAACCCTAACCCTAACCCTAACCTAGCCCAATGGGAACCCATTTTATTACAGTAAAAATATGCTTAATAAAGTCGGCCTTCTATAAAGCCTCTGTGAAACGAGTACGTTTTAGGCCGCCGTGTTGGCTACGAACGAGCGATTGTTCCCAAACTTTGCATAGACTATGGGGGTCTTTCCATCGATAGATAGACAGACAGACAGATAGATAGACAGACAGACAGACGGGCAGATAGTGAGATAGATAGACAGATAGACAGACAGACACAGTCAGACAGATAGTTAGTTAGATAGACAGAAAGATAGATTTACGACTTACAGCTACAAATATATACACACATACACACACATACACAAAGTGGACATATTGAGATCTGCACTGTGCAAAACTGCTAAAATGTGGATTTTTTAACACAGAATCACAGACAGTTTCAATGCTGAGCCTTTAGGGGGCGTCCACTTAAGAACAGCCGTTCACTTGAAATATGAATGATTTATCAATAAAATTGAAGTTTACAAATACTTGCAAAAGAAATCTAACAGGAAAAATACAAACTATGTTCCTGTTCATACTGTATAATGATTTTGAACGCAAGTTATGCTGCTTAAAACATTATTTTACAGCAATGTTTTTAAAACATGCGGATTTTATATATATATATATATATGGCCAGTTAAATGGGCAGCCTTTGCTGTGAATGTCTGTCTCTCATCCGTGTCTAGAAAATCACTTCATAAATTAAATGAATTATTATAATTATTCATGTTATTATTATTATTTTCGTAATTCTTGTTATTATCCTTATTGTTCTGTCAATAAAACTTTCCTTGTGTAATTGTATGATTCCACCTGAATTATTCACTTTAACACTGTGCTTGCAAAATTCAGAATGACTAAAAATCATTTTTGCAACAGAACACCTCAGATGTCAAAAACTCTTAGCATTTGTGAGCACTTTTCCATAGACTCAAATTGTATAGACTGCCACCCAGTGGGGGTTAAACAATAATGGTCCAATGTGAAACGAGTACGTTTTAGGCCGCCGTGTTGGCTACGAACGAGCGATCGTTCCCAAACTTTGCACAGACTATGGGGGTCTTTCCACGAGAAACATATTGCATTTTTGTGTGCCTAGCCCAATGGGAACCCATTTTATTACAGTAAAAATATGCTTCATATAGTTCATATGCTTCATAAAGCCTCTGTGAAACGAGTACGTTTTAGGCCGCCGTGTTGGCTACGAACGAGCGATTGTTCCCAAACTTTGCACAGACTATGGGGGTCTTTCCACGAGAAACATATTACACTTTTGTGTGCCCAGCCCCATGGGAACCCATTTTATTACAGTAAAAATATGCTTAATAAAGTCTGCCTTCTATAAAGCCTCTGTGAAACGAGTACGTTTTAGGCCGCCGTGTTGGCTACGAACGAGCGATCGTTCCCAAACTTTGCACAGACTATGGGGGTCTTTCCACAAGTGACATATTACACTTTTGTGTGCCCAGCCCCATGGGAACCCATTTTATTACAGTAAAAATATGCTTAATAAAGTCGGCCTTCTATAAAGCGTCTGTGAAACGAGTACGTTTTAGGCCGCCGTGTTGGCTACGAACGAGCGATCGTTCCCAAACTTTGCACACACTAGGGGGGTCTTTCCACAAGTAACATATTACACTTTTGTGTGCCCAGCCCCATGGGAACCCATTTTATTACAGTAAAAATATGCTTAATAAAGTCGGCCTTCTATAAAGCGTCTGTGAAACGAGTACGTTTTAGGCCGCCATGTTGGCTACGAACGAGCGATCGTTCCCAAACTTTGCACACACTAGGGGGGTGTTTCCACAAGAAACATATTACACTTTTGTGTGCCCAGCCCCATGGGAACCCATTTTATTACAGTAAAAATATGCTTAATAAAGTCGGCCTTCTATAAAGCCTCTGTGAAACGAGTACGTTTTAGGCCGCCGTGTTGGCTACAAACGAGTGATCATTCCCAAACTCTGTACACTCTATCGGGCTCTTTCCACGAGAAACATATTGCAGTTTTGTGTGCCTAGCCCCAGGGTAACCCGTTTTATTACAGTAAAGACACGGTAAATTGACATAGGCCTTTATAAATTTATCACAGTGCGCCGAAAGCCAGTTTATTCTATTAACCAAGAGAACCCATTGACTTCTACTGTCATCCTGCCCAGGAAAGCATGGCATTTCTGCTTGGCACTGCTGCGGTCACGAAGGAGCTGCCGCTAGCATGTCAGGGATCACTTTACCTGATCGAGCTTCCTCACATTCTCTGTCTTACCGCATGGCTGCCTGTCGGTGCATCACAAAATGGGTGGTTTTCATCCCTATATCCCATAACCTAACCTAACCCTAACTAACCTTATTCTAACCTAACCTAACTTCTTAACCTAACCCAACTTCTAAGCTAATAAAAGTCAAAAGTATCAAAAAGACACCAGGCTTACACAAATTAAGATTGTATCAGTTTATTCAACTTTAACTCTAAACATAACCAACTTCTGAACAGAACACATTTCCAAACTAAATACAAGTCACACTGATCAAGAAGACACAACATTTACACACTATAGAGCAAGTTAGACCATAAGAGAAGTATGTTTTTGAGACTAAAAACTCTTAAGACTGATCGATGACAAAGTCAATCAGATAGCTAGAGGATCACATATAGAACATAACATTTTTTTAAAAATCGGACCAGCGGAACCAAAGTTAAAGACGATGGCTTGTTCGCCGTCGGTAGTTTCTATCCTATATCCTGCTCTGACCTGACCTAAGGCTGCCACGGGCCCCCGAAAACACTCCACTCAAACCTACACCAATGGACTCCAAACGCCCCCAAATGCGCTCCTAGCACGGTCCCCCGGGACGCCAGCGGGGCAACCAACCACGCCGGACAGCTGTCAAATTCCGCTACAGCACGGACCACATAGGATGGGGGCCAAGCCCCGTATCTCCGCAAACGTACCTGCCAGAGTCACGGGGCCAACGCTGGTCTTCTCGGAAACCCGCAGGCCCACACCGCCAGCACCTTCAGAACAGCAGCCACCCACAGACAAACATTTTTCCATAGACTGACATTGTATGGACTGCCGCCCAGCGGCGGGGGCTAAGCTATTACCACGTGCTGGTGGTTGGGAGCAGAGGGATTCAAGCCTTTAAGTTGCATTTTTAAAATCTGAAGGGTCCTTACAAATGTAGCTCTTCGTGCGCTCAATTTTGGAACAATTTCTTTAAATATTTACTGGACTCAAGTCTGCTCTGCTCGCAACAGAATGATCTCCTCCTCACAAGCATGGTCCGATACATTTCATGAGATGATAATAATAAAAGGATTGAGTTCATCCCACCCAAAAATTCCTACAAAAACATTTCAGGAGTGATACATGGATATGATACTGATTTCAGTTGCTCAACTGAAATATAAACAGTATTTAAACCGCAAAGGGCTGTTTACAAATCAAATTAAATGCTATTATTGTTGCCCAAAGCTAACGTGCTGCAGGCCTACATGCTGCCAAAATGCGCAGGAAAGAAGAAACGTCGTTCTTGTGAAAAATGCGTTCATTACCACGTCTCCTCTATAGTCGTATTCATGCAAATCTTAAAGGCGTGCAGGTGACTTTTTCCACCACTCAAAACCTACATGCAAATGACTGTTTTCCTTTTTAAGTGCTACATTTCTAATGCTTTCTTTTTCTGTTCATCTCGCCCCGTCACATGAAGAACGACGGAATTCTGAGTTCGATGACACCAAGCTTGGCAAAATCGGACAGACCGTTCTAAAGATTGATCTGTGAAACAATCCAGCCAATCAGATTCGATATGCAAATGAGGGTGGAGATAATGAGGGTGAAACTCGTAATTACCTCTATACCTACCTACAGAGTTTTTAACCCCCGGGGCTAGGGGTTAGGGTCATCTAGCGATTTAACCCCAACTAACCCCAGCGGACTGGGGTTAGCCCTAGTGGACTGATGGAGAATTGCACTTTCCCACTTACAACTTTAAACCTAAGGTAACATTATTTTATAAAGTTATAAGGGCAATATTTGGTGCAGTTTGTTTTCTCACAACAACAACAACAAAATGTTTACAAGTCCACCTGTAATTTGTTTGAATCTACTTCATTTCTGGAAACATTTTTTTAATAAAATGAACTGGACTCCAAAACATCCTCCTCACAAACAAGTCAAATAAATGCAAAGGGTCTTGCTATATTTACTTGGGTTCATTTCTTTCATTTGTTATTAACAGTCTTACAGTAGGAATCAAATATAGCAGTCTGTTTGGGACATTATAGAGTAGAATATGAAGTTGCTGTAAATGACCACCAGATGGAGACTCGATACCACAAAAACAAAACATCCTTCTGCTATTTGTTTTTTTTATTTCATTTTTTGAAACATTTCTTTGATACAATTAACTGGACTCAAAAATACTCCTCACATACAAGTAAAAGAAATATCATGAAATAATAATAATAATGATAGTAAAAAGTTTAAACTTTATTTAAAAGCTTCATTAGTTACAGACAGACACACAAACACAGACAGAGAAACAAATAGACACATAGGCAGAAAGATAGACAGACAGACAGACATTTAGATAGATAGACAGACAGATAGTTAGATAGACAGACAGACAGATAGTTAGCTAGATAGACAGACAGACAGATAGTTAGCTAGATAGACAGACAGACAGATAGATAGATAGACAGACAGACAGATAGATAGATAGACAGACAGACAGATAGTTCGATAGAAAGACAGACAGACAGATAGTTACATAGATAGACAGACAGACAGATAGTTACATAGATAGACAGAAAGACAGATAGTTAGATAGATAGACAAATAGACAGATAGTTAGATAGATAGACAGACAGACAGATAGATAGACAGACAGACAGACGGGCAGATAGTGAGATAGATAGACAGATAGACAGACAGACACAGTCAGACAGATAGTTAGTTAGATAGACAGAAAGATAGATTTACGACTTACAGCTACAAATATATACACACATACACACACATACACAAAGTGGACATATTGAGATCTGCACTGTGCAAAACTGCTAAAATGTGGATTTTTTAACACAGAATCACAGACAGTTTCAATGCTGAGCCTTTAGGGGGCGTCCACTTAAGAACAGCCGTTCACTTGAAATATGAATGATTTATCAATAAAATTGAAGTTTACAAATACTTGCAAAAGAAATCTAACAGGAAAAATACAAACTATGTTCCTGTTCATACTGTATAATGATTTTGAACGCAAGTTATGCTGCTTAAAACATTATTTTACAGCAATGTTTTTAAAACATGCGGATTTTATATATATATATATATATGGCCAGTTAAATGGGCAGCCTTTGCTGTGAATGTCTGTCTCTCATCCGTGTCTAGAAAAGCACTTCATAAATTAAATGAATTATTATAATTATTCATGTTATTATTATTATTTTCGTAATTCTTGTTATTATCCTTATTGCTCTGTCAAAAAAACTTTCCTTGTGTAATTGTATGATTCCACCTGAATTATTCACTTTAACACTGTGCTTGCAAAATTCAGAATGACATTAAAAATCATTTTTGCAACAGAACACCTCAGATGTCAAAAACTCTTAGCATTTGTGAGCACTTTTCCATAGACTCACATTGTATAGACTGCCACCCAGTGGGGGTTAAACAATAATGGTCCAATGTGAAACGAGTACGTTTTAGGCCGCCGTGTTGGCTACGAACGAGCGATCGTTCCCAAACTTTGCACAGACTATGGGGGTCTTTCCACGAGAAACATATTGCATTTTTGTGTGCCTAGCCCAATGGGAACCCATTTTATTACAGTAAAAATATGCTTCATATAGTTCATATGCTTCATAAAGCCTCTGTGAAACGAGTACGTTTTAGGCCGCCGTGTTGGCTACGAACGAGCGATTGTTCCCAAACTTTGCATAGACTATGGGGGTCTTTCCATCGATAGATAGACAGACAGACAGATAGATAGACAGACAGACAGACGGGCAGATAGTGAGATAGATAGACAGATAGACAGACAGACACAGTCAGACAGATAGTTAGTTAGATAGACAGAAAGATAGATTTACGACTTACAGCTACAAATATATACACACATACACACACATACACAAAGTGGACATATTGAGATCTGCACTGTGCAAAACTGCTAAAATGTGGATTTTTTAACACAGAATCACAAACAGTTTCAATGCTGAGCCTTTAGGGGGCGTCCACTTAAGAACAGGCGTTCACTTGAAATATGAATGATTTATCAATAAAATTGAAGTTTACAAATACTTGCAAAAGAAATCTAACAGGAAAAATACAAACTATGTTCCTGTTCATACTGTATAATGATTTTGAACGCAAGTTATGCTGCTTAAAACATTATTTTACAGCAATGTTTTTAAAACATGCGGATTTTATATATATATATATATAGCCAGTTAAATGGGCAGCCTTTGCTGTGAATGTCTGTCTCTCATCCGTGTCTAGAAAAGCACTTCATAAATTAAATGAATTATTATAATTATTCATGTTATTATTATTATTTTCGTAATTCTTGTTATTATCCTTATTGTTCTGTCAATAAAACTTTCCTTGTGTAATTGTATGATTCCACCTGAATTATTCACTTTAACACTGTGCTTGCAAAATTCAGAATGACATTAAAAATCATTTTTGCAACAGAACACCTCAGATGTCAAAAACTCTTAGCATTTGTGAGCACTTTTCCATAGACTCACATTGTATAGACTGCCACCCAGTGGGGGTTAAACAATAATGGTCCAATGTGAAACGAGTACGTTTTAGGCCGCCGTGTTGGCTACGAACGAGCGATCGTTCCCAAAATTTGCACAGACTATGGGGGTCTTTCCACGAGAAACATATTGCATTTTTGTGTGCCTAGCCCAATGGGAACCCATTTTATTACAGTAAAAATATGCTTCATATAGTTCATATGCTTCATAAAGCCTCTGTGAAACGAATACGTTTTAGGCCGCCGTGTTGGCTACGAACGAGCGATTGTTCCCAAACTTTGCACAGACTATGGGGGTCTTTCCACGAGAAACATATTACACTTTTGTGTGCCCAGCCCCATGGGAACCCATTTTATTACAGTAAAAATATGCTTAATAAAGTCTGCCTTCTATAAAGCCTCTGTGAAACGAGTACGTTTTAGGCCGCCGTGTTGGCTACGAACGAGCGATCGTTCCCAAACTTTGCACAGACTATGAGGGTCTTTCCACAAGTGACATATTACACTTTTGTGTGCCCAGCCCCATGGGAACCCATTTTATTACAGTAAAAATATGCTTAATAAAGTCGGCCTTCTATAAAGCCTCTGTGAAACGAGTACGTTTTAGGCCGCCGTGATGGCTACGAACGAGCGATCGTTCCCAAACTTTGCACACACTAGGGGGGTGTTTCCACAAGAAACATATTACACTTTTGTGTGCCCAGCCCCATGGGAACCCATTTTATTACAGTAAAAATATGCTTAATAAAGTCTGCCTTCTATAAAGCCTCTGTGAAACGAATACGTTTTAGGCCGCCGTGTTGGCTACGAACGAGCAATCGTTCCCAAACTTTGCACAGACTATGGGGGTCTTTCCACGAGAAACATATTGCATTTTTGTGTGCCTAGCCCAATGGGAACCCATTTTATTACAGTAAAAATATGCTTAATAAAGTCGGCCTTCTATAAAGCCTCTGTGAAACGAGTAGGTTTTAGGCCGCCATGTTGGCTACGAACGAGCGATCGTTCCCAAACTTTGCACACACTAGGGGGTGTTTCCACAAGAAACATATTACACTTTTGTGTGCCCAGCCCCATGGGAACCCATTTTATTACAGTAAAAATATGCTTAATAAAGTCGGCCTTCTATAAAGCCTCTGTGAAACGAGTACGTTTTAGGCCGCCGTGTTGGCTACGAACGAGTGATCATTCCCAAACTTTGTACACTCTATCGGGCTCTTTCCACGAGAAACATATTGCAGTTTTGTGTGCCTAGCCCCAGGGTAACCCGTTTTATTACAGTAAAGACACGGTAAATTGACATAGGCCTTTATAAATTTATCACAGTGCGCCGAAAGCCAGTTTATTCTATTAACCAAGAGAACCCATTGACTTCTACTGTCATCCTGCCCAGGAAAGCATGGCATTTCTGCTTGGCACTGCTGCGGTCACGAAGGAGCTGCCGCTAGCATGTCAGGGATCACTTTACCTGATCGAGCTTCCTCACATTCTCTGTCTTACCGCATGGCTGCCTGTCGGTGCATCACAAAATGGGTGGTTTTCATCCCTATATCCCATAACCTAACCTAACCCTAACTAACCTTATTCTAACCTAACCTAACTTCTTAACCTAACCCAACTTCTAAGCTAATAAAAGTCAAAAGTATCAAAAAGACACCAGGCTTACACAAATTAACATTGTATCAGTTTATTCAACTTTAACTCTAAACATAACCAACTTCTGAACAGAACACATTTCCAAACTAAATACAAGTCACACTGATCAAGAAGACACAACATTTACACACTATAGAGCAAGTTAGACCATAAGAGAAGTATGTTTTTGAGACTAAAAACTCTTAAGACTGATCGATGACAAAGTCAATCAGATAGCTAGAGGATCACATATAGAACATAACATTTTTTTAAAAATCGGACCAGCGGAACCAAAGTTAAAGACGATGGCGTGTTCGCCGTCGGTAGTTTCTATCCTATATCCTGCTCTGACCTGACCTAAGGCTGCCACGGGCCCCCGAAAACACTCCACTCAAACCTACACCAATGGACTCCAAACGCCCCCAAATGCGCTCCTAGCACGGTCCCCCGGGACGCCAGCGGGGCAACCAACCACGCCGGACAGCTGTCAAATTCCGCTACAGCACGGACCACATAGGATGGGGGCCAAGCCCCGTATCTCCGCAAACGTACCTGCCAGAGTCACGGGGCCAACGCTGGTCTTCTCGGAAACCCGCAGGCCCACACCGCCAGCACCTTCAGAACAGCAGCCACCCACAGACAAACATTTTTCCATAGACTGACATTGTATGGACTGCCGCCCAGCGGCGGGGGCTAAGCTATTACCACGTGCTGGTGGTTGGGAGCAGAGGGATTCAAGCCTTTAAGTTGCATTTTTAAAATCTGAAGGGTCCTTACAAATGTAGCTCTTCGTGCGCTCAATTTTGGAACAATTTCTTTAAATATTTACTGGACTCAAGTCTGCTCTGCTCGCAACAGAATGATCTCCTCCTCACAAGCATGGTCCGATACATTTCATGAGATGATAATAATAAAAGGATTGAGTTCATCCCACCCAAAAATTCCTACAAAAACATTTCAGGAGTGATACATGGATATGATACTGATTTCAGTTGCTCAACTGAAATATAAACAGTATTTAAACCGCAAAGGGCTGTTTACAAATCAAATTAAATGCTATTATTGTTGCCCAAAGCTAACGTGCTGCAGGCCTACATGCTGCCAAAATGCGCAGGAAAGAAGAAACGTCGTTCTTGTGAAAAATGCGTTCATTACCACGTCTCCTCTATAGTCGTATTCATGCAAATCTTAAAGGCGTGCAGGTGACTTTTTCCACCACTCAAAACCTACATGCAAATGACTGTTTTCCTTTTTAAGTGCTACATTTCTAATGCTTTCTTTTTCTGTTCATCTCGCCCCGTCACATGAAGAACGACGGAATTCTGAGTTCGATGACACCAAGCTTGGCAAAATCGGACAGACCGTTCTAAAGATTGATCTGTGAAACAATCCAGCCAATCAGATTCGATATGCAAATGAGGGTGGAGATAATGAGGGTGAAACTCGTAATTACCTCTATACCTACAGAGTTTTTAACCCCCGGGGCTAGGGGTTAGGGTCATCTAGCGATTTAACCCCAACTAACCCCAGCGGACTGGGGTTAGCCCTAGTGGACTGATGGAGAATTGCACTTTCCCACTTACAACTTTAAACCTAAGGTAACATTATTTTATAAAGTTATAAGGGCAATATTTGGTGCAGTTTGTTTTCTCACAACAACAACAACAAAATGTTTACAAGTCCACCTGTAATTTGTTTGAATCTACTTCATTTCTGGAAACATTTTTTTAATAAAATGAACTGGACTCCAAAACATCCTCCTCACAAACAAGTCAAATAAATGCAAAGGGTCTTGATATATTTACTTGGGTTCATTTCTTTCATTTGTTATTAACAGTCTTACAGTAGGAATCAAATATAGCAGTCTGTTTGGGACATTATAGAGTAGAATATGAAGTTGCTGTAAATGACCACCAGATGGAGACTCGATACCACAAAAACAAAACATCCTTCTGCTATTTGTTTTTTTTATTTATTTCATTTTTTGAAACATTTCTTTGATACAATTAACTGGACTCAAAAATACTCCTCACATACAAGTAAAAGAAATATCATGATATAATAATAATAATGATAGTAAAAAGTTTAAACTTTATTTAAAAGCTTCATTAGTTACAGACAGACACACAAACACAGACAGAGAAACAAATAGACACATAGGCAGAAAGATAGACAGACAGACAGACATTTAGATAGATAGACAGACAGATAGTTAGATAGACAGACAGACAGATAGTTAGATAGATAGACAGACAGACAGATAGTTAGCTAGATAGACAGACAGACAGATAGATAGATAGACAGACAGACAGACAGACAGTTAGATAGATAGACAGACAGACAGATAGTTCGATAGAAAGACAGACAGACAGATAGTTACATAGATAGACAGAAAGACAGATAGTTAGATAGATAGACAAATAGACAGATAGTTAGATAGATAGACAGACAGACAGATAGATAGACAGACAGACAGACGGGCAGATAGTGAGATAGATAGACAGATAGACAGACAGACACAGTCAGACAGATAGTTAGTTAGATAGACAGAAAGATAGATTTACGACTTACAGCTACAAATATATACACACATACACACACATACACAAAGTGGACATATTGAGATCTGCACTGTGCAAAACTGCTAAAATGTGGATTTTTTAACACAGAATCACAGACAGTTTCAATGCTGAGCCTTTAGGGGGCGTCCACTTAAGAACAGCCGTTCACTTGAAATATGAATGATTTATCAATAAAATTGAAGTTTACAAATACTTGCAAAAGAAATCTAACAGGAAAAATACAAACTATGTTCCTGTTCATACTGTATAATGATTTTGAACGCAAGTTATGCTGCTTAAAACATTATTTTACAGCAATGTTTTTAAAACATGCAGATTTTATATATATATATATATATGGCCAGTTAAATGGGCAGCCTTTGCTGTGAATGTCTGTCTCTCATCCGTGTCTAGAAAAGCACTTCATAAATTAAATGAATTATTATAATTATTCATGTTATTATTATTATTTTCGTAATTCTTGTTATTATCCTTATTGCTCTGTCAATAAAACTTTCCTTGTGTAATTGTATGATTCCACCTGAATTATTCACTTTAACACTGTGCTTGCAAAATTCAGAATGACATTAAAAATCATTTTTGCAACAGAACACCTCAGATGTCAAAAACTCTTAGCATTTGTGAGCACTTTTCCATAGACTCACATTGTATAGACTGCCACCCAGTGGGGGTTAAACAATAATGGTCCAATGTGAAACGAGTACGTTTTAGGCCGCCGTGTTGGCTACGAACGAGCGATCGTTCCCAAACTTTGCACAGACTATGGGGGTCTTTCCACGAGAAACATATTGCATTTTTGTGTGCCTAGCCCAATGGGAACCCATTTTATTACAGTAAAAATATGCTTCATATAGTTCATATGCTTCATAAAGCCTCTGTGAAACGAGTACGTTTTAGGCCGCCGTGTTGGCTACGAACGAGCGATTGTTCCCAAACTTTGCACAGACTATGGGGGTCTTTCCACGAGAAACATATTACACTTTTGTGTGCCCAGCCCCGTGGGAACCCATTTTATTACAGTAAAAATATGCTTAATAAAGTCTGCCTTCTATAAAGCCTCTGTGAAACGAGTACGTTTTAGGCCGCCGTGTTGGCTACGAACGAGCGATCGTTCCCAAACTTTGCACAGACTATGGGGGTCTTTCCACGAGAAACAGATTACACTTTTGTGTGCCCAGCCCCATGGGAACCCATTTTATTACAGTAAAAATATGCTTCATATAGTCGGCCTTCTATAAAGCCTCTGTGAAACGAGTACGTTTTAGGCCGCCGTGTTGGCTACGAACGAGCGATTGTTCCCAAACTTTGCACAGACTATGGGGATCTTTCCACGAGAAACATATTACACTTTTGTGTGCCCAGCCCCATGGGAACCCATTTTATTACAGTAAAAATATGCTTAATAAAGTCTGCCTTCTATAAAGCCTCTGTGAAACGAGTACGTTTTAGGCCGCCGTGTTGGCTACGAACGAGCGATCGTTCCCAAACTTTGCACACACTAGGGGGGTCTTTCCACAAGTAACATATTACACTTTTGTGTGCCCAGCCCCATGGGAACCCATTTTATTACAGTAAAAATATGCTTAATAAAGTCGGCCTTCTATAAAGCGTCTGTGAAACGAGTACGTTTTAGGCCGCCATGTTGGCTACGAACGAGCGATCGTTCCCAAACTTTGCACACACTAGGGGGGTGTTTCCACAAGAAACATATTACACTTTTGTGTGCCCAGCCCCATGGGAACCCATTTTATTACAGTAAAAATATGCTTAATAAAGTCTGCCTTCTATAAAGCCTCTGTGAAACGAGTACGTTTTAGGCCGCCGTGTTGGCTACGAACGAGTGATCATTACCAAACTTTGTACACTCTATCGGGCTCTTTCCACGAGAAACATATTGCAGTTTTGTGTGCCTAGCCCCAGGGTAACCCGTTTTATTACAGTAAAAATATGCTTAATAAAGTCTGCCTTCTATAAAAGCCTCTGTGAAACGAGTACGTTTTAGGCCGCCGTGTTGGCTACGCACGAGTGATCATTCCCAAACTTTGTACACTCTATCGGGCTCTTTCCACGAGAAACATATTGCAGTTTTGTGTGCCTAGCCCCAGGGTAACCCGTTTTATTACAGTAAAGACACGGTAAATTGACATAGGCCTTTATAAATTTATCACAGTGCGCCGAAAGCCAGTTTATTCTATTAACCAAGAGAACCCATTGACTTCTACTGTCATCCTGCCCAGGAAAGCATGGCATTTCTGCTTGGCACTGCTGCGGTCACGAAGGAGCTGCCGCTAGCATGTCAGGGATCACTTTACCTGATCGAGCTTCCTCACATTCTCTGTCTTACCGCATGGCTGCCTGTCGGTGCATCACAAAATGGGTGGTTTTCATCCCTATATCCCATAACCTAACCTAACCCTAACTAACCTTATTCTAACCTAACCTAACTTCTTAACCTAACCCAACTTCTAAGCTAATAAAAGTCAAAAGTATCAAAAAGACACCAGGCTTACACAAATTAAGATTGTATCAGTTTATTCAACTTTAACTCTAAACATAACCAACTTCTGAACAGAACACATTTCCAAACTAAATACAAGTCACACTGATCAAGAAGACACAACATTTACACACTATAGAGCAAGTTAGACCATAAGAGAAGTATGTTTTTGAGACTAAAAACTCTTAAGACTGATCGAGGACAAAGTCAATCAGATAGCTAGAGGATCACATATAGAACATAACATTTTTTTAAAAATCGGACCAGCGGAACCAAAGTTAAAGACGATGGCGTGTTCGCCGTCGGTAGTTTCTATCCTATATCCTGCTCTGACCTGACCTAAGGCTGCCACGGGCCCCCGAAAACACTCCACTCAAACCTACACCAATGGACTCCAAACGCCCCCAAATGCGCTCCTAGCACGGTCCCCCGGGACGCCAGCGGGGCAACCAACCACGCCGGACAGCTGTCAAATTCCGCTACAGCACGGACCACATAGGATGGGGGCCAAGCCCCGTATCTCCGCAAACGTACCTGCCAGAGTCACGGGGCCAACGCTGGTCTTCTCGGAAACCCGCAGGCCCACACCGCCAGCACCTTCAGAACAGCAGCCACCCACAGACAAACATTTTTCCATAGACTGACATTGTATGGACTGCCGCCCAGCGGCGGGGGCTAAGCTATTACCACGTGCTGGTGGTTGGGAGCAGAGGGATTCAAGCCTTTAAGTTGCATTTTTAAAATCTGAAGGGTCCTTACAAATGTAGCTCTTCGTGCGCTCAATTTTGGAACAATTTCTTTAAATATTTACTGGACTCAAGTCTGCTCTGCTCGCAACAGAATGATCTCCTCCTCACAAGCATGGTCCGATACATTTCATGAGATGATAATAATAAAAGGATTGAGTTCATCCCACCCAAAAATTCCTACAAAAACATTTCAGGAGTGATACATGGATATGATACTGATTTCAGTTGCTCAACTGAAATATAAACAGTATTTAAACCGCAAAGGGCTGTTTACAAATCAAATTAAATGCTATTATTGTTGCCCAAAGCTAACGTGCTGCAGGCCTACATGCTGCCAAAATGCGCAGGAAAGAAGAAACGTCGTTCTTGTGAAAAATGCGTTCATTACCACGTCTCCTCTATAGTCGTATTCATGCAAATCTTAAAGGCGTGCAGGTGACTTTTTCCACCACTCAAAACCTACATGCAAATGACTGTTTTCCTTTTTAAGTGCTACATTTCTAATGCTTTCTTTTTCTGTTCATCTCGCCCCGTCACATGAAGAACGACGGAATTCTGAGTTCGATGACACCAAGCTTGGCAAAATCGGACAGACCGTTCTAAAGATTGATCTGTGAAACAATCCAGCCAATCAGATTCGATATGCAAATGAGGGTGGAGATAATGAGGGTGAAACTCGTAATTACCTCTATACCTACCTACAGAGTTTTTAACCCCCGGGGCTAGGGGTTAGGGTCATCTAGCGATTTAACCCCAACTAACCCCAGCGGACTGGGGTTAGCCCTAGTGGACTGATGGAGAATTGCACTTTCCCACTTACAACTTTAAACCTAAGGTAACATTATTTTATAAAGTTATAAGGGCAATATTTGGTGCAGTTTGTTTTCTCACAACAACAACAACAAAATGTTTACAAGTCCACCTGTAATTTGTTTGAATCTACTTCATTTCTGGAAACATTTTTTTAATAAAATGAACTGGACTCCAAAACATCCTCCTCACAAACAAGTCAAATAAATGCAAAGGGTCTTGATATATTTACTTGGGTTCATTTCTTTCATTTGTTATTAACAGTCTTACAGTAGGAATCAAATATAGCAGTCTGTTTGGGACTTTATAGAGTAGAATATGAAGTTGCTGTAAATGACCACCAGATGGAGACTCGATACCACAAAAACAAAACATCCTTCTGCTATTTGTTTTTTTTTATTTATTTCATTTTTTGAAACATTTCTTTGATACAATTAACTGGACTCAAAAATACTCCTCACATACAAGTAAAAGAAATATCATGAAATAATAATAATAATGATAGTAAAAAGTTTAAACTTTATTTAAAAGCTTCATTAGTTACAGACAGACACACAAACACAGACAGAGAAACAAATAGACACATAGGCAGAAAGATAGACAGACAGACAGACATTTAGATAGATAGACAGACAGATAGTTAGATAGACAGACAGACAGATAGTTAGATAGATAGACAGACAGACAGAAAGTTAGCTAGATAGACAGACAGACAGATAGATAGATAGACAGACAGACAGACAGACAGTTAGATAGATAGACAGACAGACAGATAGTTCGATAGAAAGACAGACAGACAGATAGTTACATAGATAGACAGAAAGACAGATAGTTAGATAGATAGACAAATAGACAGATAGTTAGATAGATTGACAGACAGACAGATAGATAGACAGACAGACAGACGGGCAGATAGTGAGATAGATAGACAGATAGACAGACAGACACAGTCAGACAGATAGTTAGTTAGATAGACAGAAAGATAGATTTACGACTTACAGCTACAAATATATACACACATACACACACATACACAAAGTGGACATATTGAGATCTGCACTGTGCAAAACTGCTAAAATGTGGATTTTTTAACACAGAATCACAGACAATTTCAATGCTGAGCCTTTAGGGGGCGTCCACTTAAGAACAGCCGTTCACTTGAAATATGAATGATTTATCAATAAAATTGAAGTTTACAAATACTTGCAAAAGAAATCTAACAGGAAAAATACAAACTATGTTCCTGTTCATACTGTATAATGATTTTGAACGCAAGTTATGCTGCTTAAAACATTATTTTACAGCAATGTTTTTAAAACATGCGGATTTTATATATATATATATATATATATATATATATGGCCAGTTAAATGGGCAGCCTTTGCTGTGAATGTCTGTCTCTCATCCGTGTCTAGAAAAGCACTTCATAAATTAAATGAATTATTATAATTATTCATGTTATTATTATTATTTTCGTAATTCTTGTTATTATCCTTATTGCTCTGTCAATAAAACTTTCCTTGTGTAATTGTATGATTCCACCTGAATTATTCACTTTAACACTGTGCTTGCAAAATTCAGAATGACATTAAAAATCATTTTTGCAACAGAACACCTCAGATGTCAAAAACTCTTAGCATTTGTGAGCACTTTTCCATAGATTCACATTGTATAGACTGCCACCCAGTGGGGGTTAAACAATAATGGTCCAATGTGAAACGAGTACGTTTTAGGCCGCCGTGTTGGCTACGAACGAGCGATCGTTCCCAAACTTTGCACAGACTATGGGGGTCTTTCCACGAGAAACATATTACACTTTTGTGTGCCCAGCCCCATGGGAACCCATTTTATTACAGTAAAAATATGCTTAATAAAGTCTGCCTTCTATAAAGCCTCTGTGAAACGAGTACGTTTTAGGCCGCCGTGTTGGCTACGAACGAGCGATCGTTCCCAAACTTTGCACACACTAGGGGGGTCTTTCCACAAGTAACATATTACACTTTTGTGTGCCCAGCCCCATGGGAACCCATTTTATTACAGTAAAAATATGCTTAATAAAGTCGGCCTTCTATAAAGCGTCTGTGAAACGAGTACGTTTTAGGCCGCCATGTTGGCTACGAACGAGCGATCGTTCCCAAACTTTGCTCACACTAGGGGGGTGTTTCCACAAGAAACATATTACACTTTTGTGTGCCCAGCCCCATGGGAACCCATTTTATTACAGTAAAAATATGCTTAATAAAGTCTGCCTTCTATAAAGCCTCTGTGAAACGAGTACGTTTTAGGCCGCCGTGTTGGCTACGAACGAGTGATCATTCCCAAACTTTGTACACTCTATCGGGCTCTTTCCACGAGAAACATATTGCAGTTTTGTGTGCCTAGCCCCAGGGTAACCCGTTTTATTACAGTAAAAATATGCTTAATAAAGTCTGCCTTCTATAAAAGCCTCTGTGAAACAAGTACGTTTTAGGCCGCCGTGTTGGCTACGCACGAGTGATCATTCCCAAACTTTGTACACTCTATCGGGCTCTTTCCACGAGAAACATATTGCAGTTTTGTGTGCCTAGCCCCAGGGTAACCCGTTTTATTACAGTAAAGACACGGTAAATTGACATAGGCCTTTATAAATTTATCACAGTGCGCCGAAAGCCAGTTTATTCTATTAACCAAGAGAACCCATTGACTTCTACTGTCATCCTGCCCAGGAAAGCATGGCATTTCTGCTTGGCACTGCTGCGGTCACGAAGGAGCTACCGCTAGCATGTCAGGGATCACTTTACCTGATCGAGCTTCCTCACATTCTCTGTCTTACCGCATGGCTGCCTGTCGGTGCATCACAAAATGGGTGGTTTTCATCCCTATATCCCATAACCTAACCTAACCCTAACTAACCTTATTCTAACCTAACCTAACTTCTTAACCTAACCCAACTTCTTAGCTAATAAAAGTCAAAAGTATCAAAAAGACACCAGGCTTACACAAATTAAGATTGTATCAGTTTATTCAACTTTAACTCTAAACATAACCAACTTCTGAACAGAACACATTTCCAAACTAAATACAAGTCACACTGATCAAGAAGACACAACATTTACACACTATAGAGCAAGTTAGACCATAAGAGAAGTATGTTTTTGAGACTAAAAACTCTTAAGACTGATCGATGACAAAGTCAATCAGATAGCTAGAGGATCACATATAGAACATAACATTTTTTTAAAAATCGGACCAGCGGAACCAAAGATAAAGACGATGGCGTGTTCGCCGTCGGTAGTTTCTATCCTATATCCTGCTCTGACCTGACCTAAGGCTGCCACGGGCCCCCGAAAACACTCCACTCAAACCTACACCAATGGACTCCAAACGCCCCCAAATGCGCTCCTAGCACGGTCCCCCGGGACGCCAGCGGGACAACCAACCACGCCGGACAGCTGTCAAATTCCGCTACAGCACGGACCACATAGGATGGGGGCCAAGCCCCGTATCTCCGCAAACGTACCTGCCAGAGTCACGGGGCCAACGCTGGTCTTCTCGGAAACCCGCAGGCCCACACCGCCAGCACCTTCAGAACAGCAGCCACCCACAGACAAACATTTTTCCATAGACTGACATTGTATGGACTGCCGCCCAGCGGCGGGGGCTAAGCTATTACCACGTGCTGGTGGTTGGGAGCAGAGGGATTCAAGCCTTTAAGTTGCATTTTTAAAATCTGAAGGGTCCTTACAAATGTAGCTCTTCGTGCGCTCAATTTTGGAACAATTTCTTTAAATATTTACTGGATTCAAGTCTGCTCTGCTCGCAACAGAATGATCTCCTCCTCACAAGCATGGTCTGATACATATCATGAGATGATAATAATAAAAGGATTGAGTTCATCCCACCCAAAAATTCCTACAAAAACATTTCAGGAGTGATACATGGATATGATACTGATTTCAGTTGCTCAACTGAAATATAAACAGTATTTAAACCGCAAAGGGCTGTTTACAAATCAAATTAAATGCTATTATTGTTGCCCAAAGCTAACGTGCTGCAGGCCTACATGCTGCCAAAATGCGCAGGAAAGAAGAAACGTCGTTCTTGTGAAAAATGCGTTCATTACCACGTCTCCTCTATAGTCGTATTCATGCAAATCTTAAAGGCGTGCAGGTGACTTTTTCCACCACTCAAAACCTACATGCAAATGACTGTTTTCCTTTTTAAGTGCTACATTTCTAATGCTTTCTTTTTCTGTTCATCTCGCCCCGTCACATGAAGAACGACGGAATTCTGAGTTCGATGACACCAAGCTTGGCAAAATCGGACAGACCGTTCTAAAGATTGATCTGTGAAACAATCCAGCCAATCAGATTCGATATGCAAATGAGGGTGGAGATAATGAGGGTGAAACTCGTAATTACCTCTATACCTAACCCTAACCTAACCCTAACCCTAACCCTAACCCAACCCTAACCCTAACCCTAACCCTAACCCTAACCCTAACCCTAACCCTAACCTAACCCTAACCCTAACCCTAAACCCTAACCCTAACCCTAACCCTAACCCTAACCCTTAACCTAACCCTTAACCTAACCCTTAACCTAACCCTTAACCTAAACCTAACCCTTAACCTAACCCTTAACCTAATTCAAAACCTAACCTTTACACTAAACCTTACCCAAAACCTAACCCTTAACCTAACCCTTAACCGCTAACCCTTACCCTAAACCTTACCCTAAACCTAACCCTTAACCTAACCCTTAACCGCTAACCCTTACCCTAAACCTTACCCTTAACCTAACCCTTAACCTAACCCTTACCCTTAACCTAACCCTTACCCTTAACCTAACCCTTAACCTCAACCTAACCCTCAACCTAACCCTTAACCTAACCCTTAACCTAACCCTTAACCTCAACCTAACCCTCAACCAAACCCTTAACCTAACCCTTAACCTAACCCTTAACCTAACCCTTAACCTAACCCTTAACCTAATCATTACACTAAACCTTACCCTAAACCTAACCCTTAACCTAACCCTTAACCGCTAACCCTTACCCTAAACCTTACCCTAACCCTAACCCTAACCCTAGCCCTACGTGCTGGTGGTTGGGAGCAGAGGGATTCAAGCCTTTAAGTTGCATTTTTAAAATCTGAAGGGTCCTTACAAATGTAGCTCTTCGTGCGCTCAATTTTGGAACAATTTCTTTAAATATTTACTGGACTCAAGTCTGCTCTGCTCGCAACAGAATGATCTCCTCCTCACAAGCATGGTCCGATACATTTCATGAGATGATAATAATAAAAGGATTGAGTTCATCCCACCCAAAAATTCCTACAAAAACATTTCAGGAGTGATACATGGATATGATACTGATTTCAGTTGCTCAACTGAAATATAAACAGTATTTAAACCGCAAAGGGCTGTTTACAAATCAAATTAAACGCTATTATTGTTGCCCAAAGCTAACGTGCTGCAGGCCTACATGCTGCCAAAATGCGCAGGAAAGAAGAAACGTCGTTCTTGTGAAAAATGCGTTCATTACCACGTCTCCTCTATAGTCGTATTCATGCAAATCTTAAAGGCGTGCAGGTGACTTTTTCCACCACTCAAAACCTACATGCAAATGACTGTTTTCCTTTTTAAGTGCTACATTTCTAATGCTTTCTTTTTCTGTTCATCTCGCCCCGTCACATGAAGAACGACGGAATTCTGAGTTCGATGACACCAAGCTTGGCAAAATCGGACAGACCGTTCTAAAGATTGATCTGTGAAACAATCCAGCCAATCAGATTCGATATGCAAATGAGGGTGGAGATAATGAGGGTGAAACTCGTAATCACCTCTAACCCTAACCCTAACCCTAACCATAAAGCCTCTGTGAAACGAGTACGTTTTAGGCCGCCGTGTTGGCTACGAACGAGCGATCGTTCCCAGACTTTGCAGAGACTATGGGGTATTTCCACGAGAAACATATTGCAGTTTTGTGTGCCTAGCCCCAGGGTAACCCGTTTTATTACACTAATAACATGTTTTATATAGTCGGCCTTCTATAAAGCCTCTGTGAAATGAGTACGTTTTAGGCCGCCGTGTTGGCTACGAACGAGCGATCGTTCCCAAACTTTGCACAGACTATGGGGGTCTTTCCACGAGACACATATTGCAGTTTTGTGTGCCTAGCCCCAGGGTAACCCGTTTTATTACAGTAAAGACATGGTAAATTGACATAGGCCTTTATAAATTTATCACAGTGCGCCGAAAGCCAGTTTATTCTATTAACCAAGAGAACCCATTGACTTCTACTGTCATCCTGCCCAGGAAAGCATGGCATTTCTGCTTGGCACTGCTGCGGTCACGAAAGAGCTGCCGCTAGCATGTCAGGGATCACTTTACCTGATCGAGCTTCCTCACATTATCTGTCTTACCGCATGGCTGCCTGTCGGTGCATCACAAAATGGGTGGTTTTCATCCCTATATCCCATAACCTAACCTAACCCTAACTAACCTTATTCTAACCTAACCTAACTTCTTAAGCTAACCCAACTTCTAAGCTAACAAAAGTCAAAAGTATCAAAAAGACACCAGGCTTACACAAATTAAGATTGTATCAGTTTATTCAACTTTAACTCTAAACATAACCAACTTCTGAACAGAACACATTTCCAAACTAAATACAAGTCACACTGATCAAGAAGACACAACATTTACACACTATAGAGCAAGTTAGACCATAAGAGAAGTATGTTTTTGAGACTAAAAACTCTTAAGACTGATCGAGGACAAAGTCAATCAGATAGCTAGAGGATCACATATAGAACATAACATTTTTTTAAAAATCGGACCAGCGGAACCAAAGTTAAAGACGATGGCGTGTTCGCCGTCGGTAGTTTCTATCCTATATCCTGCTCTGACCTGACCTAAGGCTGCCACGGGCCCCCGAAAACACTCCACTCAAACCTACACCAATGGACTCCAAACGCCCCCAAATGCGCTCCTAGCACGGTCCCCCGGGACGCCAGCGGGGCAACCAACCACGCCGGACGGCTGTCAAATTCCGCTACAGCACGGACCACATAGGATGCGGGCCAAGCCCCGTATCTCCGCAAACGTACCTGCCAGAGTCACGGGGCCAACGCTGGTCTTCTCGGAAACCCGCAGGCCCACACCACCAGCACCTTCAGAACAGCAGCCACCCACAGACAAACATTTTTCCATAGACTGACATTGTATGGACTGCCGCCCAGCGGCGGGGGCTAAGCTATTACCACGTGCTGGTGGTTGGGAGCAGAGGGATTCAAGCCTTTAAGTTGCATTTTTAAAATCTGAAGGGTCCTTACAAATGTAGCTCTTCGTGCGCTCAATTTTGGAACAATTTCTTTAAATATTTACTGGACTCAAGTCTGCTCTGCTCGCAACAGAATGATCTCCTCCTCACAAGCATGGTCCGATACATTTCATGAGATGATAATAATAAAAGGATTGAGTTCATCCCACCCAAAAATTCCTACAAAAACATTTCAGGAGTGATACATGGATATGATACTGATTTCAGTTGCTCAACTGAAATATAAACAGTATTTAAACCGCAAAGGGCTGTTTACAAATCAAATTAAACGCTATTATTGTTGCCCAAAGCTAACGTGCTGCAGGCCTACATGCTGCCAAAATGCGCAGGAAAGAAGAAACGTCGTTCTTGTGAAAAATGCGTTCATTACCACGTCTCCTCTATAATCGTATTCATGCAAATCTTAAAGGCGTGCAGGTGACTTTTTCCACCACTCAAAACCTACATGCAAATGACTGTTTTCCTTTTTAAGTGCTACATTTCTAATGCTTTCTTTTTCTGTTCATCTCGCCCCGTCACATGAAGAACGACGGAATTCTGAGTTCGATGACACCAAGCTTGGCAAAATCGGACAGACCGTTCTAAAGATTGATCTGTGAAACAATCCAGCCAATTAGATTCGATATGCAAATGAGGGTGGAGATAATGAGGGTGAAACTCGTAATTACCTCTATACCTACCTACAGAGTTTTTAACCCCCGGGGCTAGGGGTTAGGGTCATCTAGCGATTTAACCCCAACTAACCCCAGCGGACTGGGGTTAGCCCTAGTGGACTGATGGAGAATTGCACTTTCCCACTTACAAATTTAAACCTAAGGTAACATTATTTTATAAAGTTATAAGGGAAATATTTGGTGCAGTTTGTTTTCTCACAACAACAACAACAAAATGTTTACAAGTCCACCTGTAATTTGTTTGAATTTACTTCATTTCTGGAAACATTTTTTTAATAAAATGAACTGGACTCCAAAACATCCTCCTCACAAACAAGTCAAATAAATGCAAAGGGTCTTGCTATATTTACTTGGGTTCATTTCTTCCATTTGTTATTAACAGTCTTACAGTAGGAATCAAATATAGCAGTCTGTTTGGGACATTATAGAGTAGAATATGAAGTTGCTGTAAATGACCACCAGATGGAGACTCGATACCACAAAAACAAAACATCCTTCTGCTATTTGTTTTTTTTATTTATTTCATTTTTTGAAACATTTCTTTGATACAATTAACTGGACTCAAAAATACTCCTCACATACAAGTAAAAGAAATATCATGAAATAATAATAATAATGATAGTAAAAAGTTTAAACTTTATTTAAAAGCTTCATTAGTTACAGACAGACACACAAACACAGACAGAGAAACAAATAGACACATAGGCAGAAAGATAGACAGACAGACAGACATTTAGATAGATAGACAGACAGATAGTTAGATAGACAGACAGACAGACAGACAGGCAGATAGTGAGATAGATAGACAGATAGACAGACAGACACAGTCAGACAGATAGTTAGTTAGATAGACAGAAAGATAGATTTATGACTTACAGCTACAAATATATACACACATACACACACATACACAAAGTGGACATATTGAGATCTGCACTGTGCAAAACTGCTAAAATGTGGATTTTTTAACACAGAATCACAGACAGTTTCAATGCTGAGCCTTTAGGGGGCGTCCACTTAAGAACAGCCGTTCATTTGAAATATGAATGATTTATCAATAAAATTGAAGTTTACAAATACTTGCAAAAGAAATCTAACAGGAAAAATACAAACTATGTTCCTGTTCATACTGTATAATGATTTTGAACGCAAGTTATGCTGCTTAAAACATTATTTTACAGCAATGTTTTTAAAACATGCGGATTTTATATATATATATATATATATATATATATATATATATATATATGGCCAGTTAAATGGGCAGCCTTTGCTGTGAATGTCTGTCTCTCATCCGTGTCTAGAAAAGCACTTCATAAATTAAATGAATTATTATAATTATTCATGTTATTATTATTTTCGTAATTCTTGTTATTATCCTTATTATTCCGTCAATAAAACTTTCCTTGTGTAATTGTATGATTCCACCTGAATTATTCACTTTAACACTGTGCTTGCAAAATTCAGAATGACATTAAAAATCATTTTTGCAACAGAACACCTCAGATGTCAAAAACTCTTAGCATTTGTGAGCACTTTTCCATAGACTCACATTGTATAGACTGCCACCCAGTGGGGGTTAAACAATAATGGTCCAATGTGAAACGAGTACGTTTTAGGCCGCCGTGTTGGCTACGAACGAGCAATCGTTCCCAAACTTTGCACAGACTATGGGGGTCTTTCCACAAGAAACATATTACACTTTTGTGTGCCCAGCCCCATGGGAACCCATTTTATTACAGTAAAAATATGCTTAATAAAGTCGGCCTTCTATAAAGCGTCTGTGAAACGAGTACGTTTTAGGCCGCCGTGTTGGCTACGAACGAGCGATCGTTCCCAAACTTTGCACACACTAGGGGGGGTGTTTCCACAAGAAACATATTACACTTTTGTGTGCCCAGCCCCATGGGAACCCATTTTATTACAGTAAAAATATGCTTAATAAAGTCTGCCTTCTATAAAGCCTCTGTGAAACGAGTACGTTTTAGGCCGCCGTGTTGGCTAAGAACGAGCGATCGTTCCCAAACTTTGCACAGACTATGGGGGTCTTTCCACGAGAAACATATTGCAGTTTTGTGTGCCCAGCCCCATGGGAACCCATTTTATTACAGTAAAAATATGCTTAATGTAGTCGGCCTTCCACAAAGCCTCTGTGAAACGAGTAAATTTAGGCCGCCATGTTGGCTACAAACGAGCGATCGTTCCCAGCACTTTGCACACACTATGGGGGTCTTTCCACGAGAAATATATTACACATTTGTGTGCCTAGCCCAATGGGAACCCATTTTATTACAGTAAAAATATGCTTAATATAGTCGGCCTTCCATAAAGCCTCTGTGAAACGAGTACGTTTTAGGCCGCCGTGTTGGCTACGAACGAGCGATCGTTCCCAAGCTTTGCAGAGACTATGGGGGTATTTCCACGAGAAACATATTGCAGTTTTGTGTGCCTAGCCCCAGGGTAACCCGTTTTATTACACTAATAACATGTTTTATATAGTCGGCCTTCTATAAAGCCTCTCTGAAACGAGTACGTTTTAGGCCGCCGTGTTGGCTACGAACGAGCGATCATTCCCAAACTTTGTACACTCTATCGGGCTCTTTCCATGAGAAACATATTGCAGTTTTGTGTGCCTAGCCCCAGGGTAACCTGTTTTTATTACACTAATAACATGTTTTATATAGTCGGCCTTCTATAAAGCCTCTGTGAAACGAGTACGTTTTAGGCCGTCGTGTTGGCTATGAACGAGTGATCATTCCCAAACTTTGTACACTCTATCGAGCTCTTTCCACGGGACACATATTGCAGTTTTGTGTGCCTATAAATTTATCACAGTGCGCCGAAAGCCAGTTTATTCTATTAACCAAGAGAACCCATTGACTTCTACTGTCATCCTGCCCAGGAAAGCATGGCATTTCTGCTTGGCACTGCTGCGGTCACGAAAGAGCTGCCGCTAGCATGTCAGGGATCACTTTACCTGATCGAGCTTCCTCACATTCTCTGTCTTACCGCATGGCTGCCTGTCGGTGCATCACAAAATGGGTGGTTTTCATCCCTATATCCCATAACCTAACCTAACCCTAACTAACCTTATTCTAACCTAACCTAACTTCTTAACCTAACCCAACTTCTAAGCTAATAAAAGTCAAAAGTATCAAAAAGACACCAGGCTTACACAAATTAAGATTGTATCAGTTTATTCAACTTTAACTCTAAACATAACCAACTTCTGAACAGAACACATTTCCAAACTAAATACAAGTCACACTGATCAAGAAGACACAACATTTACACACTATAGAGCAAGTTAGACCATAAGAGAAGCATGTTTTTGAGACTAAAAACTCTTAAGACTGATCGAGGACAAAGTCAATCAGATAGCTAGAGGATCACATATAGAACATAACATTTTTTTAAAAATCGGACCAGCGGAACCAAAGTTAAAGACGATGGCGTGTTCGCCGTCGGTAGTTTCTATCCTATATCCTGCTCTGACCTGACCTAAGGCTGCCACGGGCCCCCGAAAACACTCCACTCAAACCTACACCAATGGACTCCAAACGCCCCCAAATGCGCTCCTAGCACGGTCCCCCGGGACGCCAGCGGGGCAACCAACCACGCCGGACGGCTGTCAAATTCCGCTACAGCACGGACCACATAGGATGCGGGCCAAGCCCCGTATCTCCGCAAACGTACCTGCCAGAGTCACGGGGCCAACGCTGGTCTTCTCGGAAACCCGCAGGCCCACACCGCCAGCACCTTCAGAACAGCAGCCACCCACAGACAAACATTTTTCCATAGACTGACATTGTATGGACTGCCGCCCAGCGGCGGGGGCTAAGCTATTACCACGTGCTGGTGGTTGGGAGCAGAGGGATTCAAGCCTTTAAGTTGCATTTTTAAAATCTGAAGGGTCCTTACAAATGTAGCTCTTCGTGCGCTCAATTTTGGAACAATTTCTTTAAATATTTACTGGACTCAAGTCTGCTCTGCTCGCAACAGAATGATCTCCTCCTCACAAGCATGGTCCGATACATTTCATGAGATGATAATAATAAAAGGATTGAGTTCATCCCACCCAAAAATTCCTACAAAAACATTTCAGGAGTGATACATGGATATGATACTGATTTCAGTTGCTCAACTGAAATATAAACAGTATTTAAACCGCAAAGGGCTGTTTACAAATCAAATTAAACGCTATTATTGTTGCCCAAAGCTAACGTGCTGCAGGCCTACATGCTGCCAAAATGCGCAGGAAAGAAGAAACGTCGTTCTTGTGAAAAATGCGTTCATTACCACGTCTCCTCTATAGTCGTATTCATGCAAATCTTAAAGGCGTGCAGGTGACTTTTTCCACCACTCAAAACCTACATGCAAATGACTGTTTTCCTTTTTAAGTGCTACATTTCTAATGCTTTCTTTTTCTGTTCATCTCGCCCCGTCACATGAAGAACGACGGAATTCTGAGTTCGATGACACCAAGCTTGGCAAAATCGGACAGACCGTTCTAAAGATTGATCTGTGAAACAATCCAGCCAATCAGATTCGATATGCAAATGAGGGTGGAGATAATGAGGGTGAAACTCGTAATCACCTCTAACCCTAACCCTAACCCTAACCCTAACCATAAAGCCTCTGTGAAACGAGTACGTTTTAGGCCGCCGTGTTGGCTACGAACGAGCGATCGTTCCCAAGCTTTGCAGAGACTATGGGGGTATTTCCACGAGAAACATATTGCAGTTTTGTGTGCCTAGCCCCAGGGTAACCCGTTTTATTACACTAATAACATGTTTTATATAGTCGGCCTTCTATAAAGCCTCTCTGAAACGAGTACGTTTTAGGCCGCCGTGTTGGCTACGAACGAGCGATCATTCCCAAACTTTGTACACTCTATCGGGCTCTTTCCATGAGAAACATATTGCAGTTTTGTGTGCCTAGCCCCAGGGTAACCTGTTTTTATTACACTAATAACATGTTTTATATAGTCGGCCTTCTATAAAGCCTCTGTGAAACGAGTACGTTTTAGGCCGTCGTGTTGGCTATGAACGAGTGATCATTCCCAAACTTTGTACACTCTATCGAGCTCTTTCCACGGGACACATATTGCAGTTTTGTGTGCCTATAAATTTATCACAGTGCGCCGAAAGCCAGTTTATTCTATTAACCAAGAGAACCCATTGACTTCTACTGTCATCCTGCCCAGGAAAGCATGGCATTTCTGCTTGGCACTGCTGCGGTCACGAAAGAGCTGCCGCTAGCATGTCAGGGATCACTTTACCTGATCGAGCTTCCTCACATTCTCTGTCTTACCGCATGGCTGCCTGTCGGTGCATCACAAAATGGGTGGTTTTCATCCCTATATCCCATAACCTAACCTAACCCTAACTAACCTTATTCTAACCTAACCTAACTTCTTAACCTAACCCAACTTCTAAGCTAATAAAAGTCAAAAGTATCAAAAAGACACCAGGCTTACACAAATTAAGATTGTATCAGTTTATTCAACTTTAACTCTAAACATAACCAACTTCTGAACAGAACACATTTCCAAACTAAATACAAGTCACACTGATCAAGAAGACACAACATTTACACACTATAGAGCAAGTTAGACCATAAGAGAAGCATGTTTTTGAGACTAAAAACTCTTAAGACTGATCGAGGACAAAGTCAATCAGATAGCTAGAGGATCACATATAGAACATAACATTTTTTTAAAAATCGGACCAGCGGAACCAAAGTTAAAGACGATGGCGTGTTCGCCGTCGGTAGTTTCTATCCTATATCCTGCTCTGACCTGACCTAAGGCTGCCACGGGCCCCCGAAAACACTCCACTCAAACCTACACCAATGGACTCCAAACGCCCCCAAATGCGCTCCTAGCACGGTCCCCCGGGACGCCAGCGGGGCAACCAACCACGCCGGACGGCTGTCAAATTCCGCTACAGCACGGACCACATAGGATGCGGGCCAAGCCCCGTATCTCCGCAAACGTACCTGCCAGAGTCACGGGGCCAACGCTGGTCTTCTCGGAAACCCGCAGGCCCACACCGCCAGCACCTTCAGAACAGCAGCCACCCACAGACAAACATTTTTCCATAGACTGACATTGTATGGACTGCCGCCCAGCGGCGGGGGCTAAGCTATTACCACGTGCTGGTGGTTGGGAGCAGAGGGATTCAAGCCTTTAAGTTGCATTTTTAAAATCTGAAGGGTCCTTACAAATGTAGCTCTTCGTGCGCTCAATTTTGGAACAATTTCTTTAAATATTTACTGGACTCAAGTCTGCTCTGCTCGCAACAGAATGATCTCCTCCTCACAAGCATGGTCCGATACATTTCATGAGATGATAATAATAAAAGGATTGAGTTCATCCCACCCAAAAATTCCTACAAAAACATTTCAGGAGTGATACATGGATATGATACTGATTTCAGTTGCTCAACTGAAATATAAACAGTATTTAAACCGCAAAGGGCTGTTTACAAATCAAATTAAACGCTATTATTGTTGCCCAAAGCTAACGTGCTGCAGGCCTACATGCTGCCAAAATGCGCAGGAAAGAAGAAACGTCGTTCTTGTGAAAAATGCGTTCATTACCACGTCTCCTCTATAGTCGTATTCATGCAAATCTTAAAGGCGTGCAGGTGACTTTTTCTACCACTCAAAACCTACATGCAAATGACTGTTTTCCTTTTTAAGTGCTACATTTCTAATGCTTTCTTTTTCTGTTCATCTCGCCCCGTCACATGAAGAACGACGGAATTCTGAGTTCGATGACACCAAGCTTGGCAAAATCGGACAGACCGTTCTAAAGATTGATCTGTGAAACAATCCAGCCAATCAGATTCGATATGCAAATGAGGGTGGAGATAATGAGGGTGAAACTCGTAATCACCTCTAACCCTAACCCTAACCCTAACCCTAACCATAAAGCCTCTGTGAAACGAGTACGTTTTAGGCCGCCGTGTTGGCTACGAACGAGCGATCGTTCCCAGACTTTGCAGAGACTATGGGGTATTTCCACGAGAAACATATTGCAGTTTTGTGTGCCTAGCCCCAGGGTAACCCGTTTTATTACACTAATAACATGTTTTATATAGTCGGCCTTCTATAAAGCCTCTGTGAAACGAGTACGTTTTAGGCCGCCGTGTTGGCTACGAACGAGCGATCGTTCCAAAACTTTGCACAGACTATGGGGGTCTTTCCACGAGACACATATTGCAGTTTTGTGTGCCTAGCCCCAGGGTAACCCGTTTTATTACAGTAAAGACATGGTAAATTGACATAGGCCTTTATAAATTTATCACAGTGCGCCGAAAGCCAGTTTATTCTATTAACCAAGAGAACCCATTGACTTCTACTGTCATCCTGCCCAGGAAAGCACGGCATTTCTGCTTGGCACTGCTGCGGTCACGAAAGAGCTGCCGCTAGCATGTCAGGGATCACTTTACCTGATCGAGCTTCCTCACATTATCTGTCTTACCGCATGGCTGCCTGTCGGTGCATCACAAAATGGGTGGTTTTCATCCCTATATCCCATAACCTAACCTAACCCTAACTAACCTTATTCTAACCTAACCTAACTTCTTAAGCTAACCCAACTTCTAAGCTAACAAAAGTCAAAAGTATCAAAAAGACACCAGGCTTACACAAATTAAGATTGTATCAGTTTATTCAACTTTAACTCTAAACATAACCAACTTCTGAACAGAACACATTTCCAAACTAAATACAAGTCACACTGATCAAGAAGACACAACATTTACACACTATAGAGCAAGTTAGACCATAAGAGAAGTATGTTTTTGAGACTAAAAACTCTTAAGACTGATCGAGGACAAAGTCAATCAGATAGCTAGAGGATCACATATAGAACATAACATTTTTTTAAAAATCGGACCAGCGGAACCAAAGTTAAAGACGATGGCGTGTTCGCCGTCGGTAGTTTCTATCCTATATCCTGCTCTGACCTGACCTAAGGCTGCCACGGGCCCCCGAAAACACTCCACTCAAACCTACACCAATGGACTCCAAACGCCCCCAAATGCGCTCCTAGCACGGTCCTCCGGGACGCCAGCGGGGCAACCAACCACGCCGGACGGCTGTCAAATTCCGCTACAGCACGGACCACATAGGATGCGGGCCAAGCCCCGTATCTCCGCAAACGTACCTGCCAGAGTCACGGGGCCAACGCTGGTCTTCTCGGAAACCCGCAGGCCCACACCGCCAGCACCTTCAGAACAGCAGCCACCCACAGACAAACATTTTTCCATAGACTGACATTGTATGGACTGCCGCCCAGCGGCGGGGGCTAAGCTATTACCACGTGCTGGTGGTTGGGAGCAGAGGGATTCAAGCCTTTAAGTTGCATTTTTAAAATCTGAAGGGTCCTTACAAATGTAGCTCTTCGTGCGCTCAATTTTGGAACAATTTCTTTAAATATTTACTGGACTCAAGTCTGCTCTGCTCGCAACAGAATGATCTCCTCCTCACAAGCATGGTCCAATACATTTCATGAGATGATAATAATAAAAGGATTGAGTTCATCCCACCCAAAAATTCCTACAAAAACATTTCAGGAGTGATACATGGATATGATACTGATTTCAGCTGCTCAACTGAAATATAAACAGTATTTAAACCGCAAAGGGCTGTTTACAAATCAAATTAAACGCTATTATTGTTGCCCAAAGCTAACGTGCTGCAGGCCTACATGCTGCCAAAATGCGCAGGAAAGAAGAAACGTCGTTCTTGTGAAAAATGCGTTCATTACCACGTCTCCTCTATAGTCGTATTCATGCAAATCTTAAAGGCGTGCAGGTGACTTTTTCCACCACTCAAAACCTACATGCAAATGACTGTTTTCCTTTTTAAGTGCTACATTTCTAATGCTTTCTTTTTCTGTTCATCTCGCCCCGTCACATGAAGAACGACGGAATTCTGAGTTCGATGACACCAAGCTTGGCAAAATCGGACAGACTTTTCTAAAGATTGATCTGTGAAACAATCCAGCCAATCAGATTCGATATGCAAATGAGGGTGGAGATAATGAGGGTGAAACTCTTAATTACCTCTATACCTAACCCTAACCCTAACCCTAACCCCTAACCCTAACCCTAGCCCTAGCCCTACGTGCTGGTGGTTGGGAGCAGAGGGATTCAAGCCTTTAAGTTGCATTTTTAAAATCTGAAGGGTCCTTACAAATGTAGCTCTTCGTGCGCTCAATTTTGGAACAATTTCTTTAAATATTTACTGGACTCAAGTCTGCTCTGCTCGCAACAGAATGATCTCCTCCTCACAAGCATGGTCCGATACATTTCATGAGATGATAATAATAAAAGGATTGAGTTCATCCCACCCAAAAATTCCTACAAAAACATTTCAGGAGTGATACATGGATATGATACTGATTTCAGTTGCTCAACTGAAATATAAACAGTATTTAAACCGCAAAGGGCTGTTTACAAATCAAATTAAACGCTATTATTGTTGCCCAAAGCTAACGTGCTGCAGGCCTACATGCTGCCAAAATGCGCAGGAAAGAAGAAACGTCGTTCTTGTGAAAAATGCGTTCATTACCACGTCTCCTCTATAGTCGTATTCATGCAAATCTTAAAGGCGTGCAGGTGACTTTTTCCACCACTCAAAACCTACATGCAAATGACTGTTTTCCTTTTTAAGTGCTACATTTCTAATGCTTTCTTTTTCTGTTCATCTCGCCCCGTCACATGAAGAACGACGGAATTCTGAGTTCGATGACACCAAGCTTGGCAAAATCGGACAGACCGTTCTAAAGATTGATCTGTGAAACAATCCAGCCAATCAGATTCGATATACAAATGAGGGTGGAGATAATGAGGGTGAAACTCGTAATTACCTCTATACCTAACCCTAACCCTAACCTAACCCTAACCCTAACCCTAACCCTAACATGCGCCGGCCAGTGCCTTTCTCCGAGCCCCCTAATCAAACTGTGGCAGTCTGGGGAGACTGTTATGGGGGGGGCCGGTTGACCCTAACATCCTAACCTGCCAGTTGCCATCGGACCTAGGGGACCGATTAGTGAGTCACAGGGCCTATACCAGGGGTAGCTTTTGTATAAACCAAGCCCGGGGGGGTGGGTGGGTGAGGAGAGGAGGCCAAAATCAGGTCTCTGGAGGGTGGCTGACGCATTCTCGCAGCTCCCCTCCCCTCGCTCTCTCATCTCGCCTAATTTTAGCAGTAATGGCTCTAGTGTAATATAAAAAAAGTAGGTTGAATATGGATGACAAAAACAAATAGGGTTAGCTTCAAATGTTTTCCACCAGCCATGTTTCAAAGAAAAGAAAAAAAGCTAGCTACCATTGATACCCTTTTGGATGAATACTTGTGGGGATAATGTTAGGAAAGTGTAGGGTAGGTATGAGGGTGTGAGTATTAAAATAAAGGGGGATATGAGGGGGGGTTAGTGAATGCCCATAGATACAACAAAAGGAAGGGTCACTTGGTGGACCATTTTATTAGGCATGGGGAGGGTAGCTTGAGGGTATGGGGGTTAGAACATGATCCAAGTTGGAAAAAGGACAGGTTAAGGAAGGAACTGGGGTGGATTAGGAAATTGGGAACCTTTTTTCCTAAAGGTTTAAATGTGGACTTTACGAAAGTAGACAAGATGAATAAAGGTTGGTGGAGGGATCTTTTTGCAGCTGTCCCACCTGGTTCCTATCAGTGTGGCCTGGTGGTGAATTGGGTGGGAGAGCGTGGAGGCCAAGCATGGCACCGGGGGGTTTCCAGCGCAGTCTCGCAGTGCCCCTTAGCTCATCCCTTCTCTTTTCACTGCCTTTGGTAGTGGTTTAGATACTCTTCTTGGATTTTCTTGCTAAGGCTTAGGTGGTTGGGGCATTCATTTAGCATAGTTCCCAATAAACTAACCTTAACCCCCGCCCCTAGAGCCCCTTCCCCTGGGCCATTCCTATAGTGCGGTACCGAACACCCTAACCCTAACAACCTAACCCTCCTTTTTTTAGGCCTTGTCCAGTTGGAACCCGGGGGGGGTCCCCGGTAGAGGACAGGGGCCAGACACCAAAAAAGAGTAAAACACCCTTTTTTTCCCTCTTTTTAGATAGGAACAGGGAGAGGGTGGAGAGTAGTTCATGTGTTGGAGTATCCTCCACACTGAAGGTTTTGTTTTTTGTTTTGGGGAAATGAGAGGGGCATTGTGGGTAATAACCTGTCACCAGTATGGTGTAGGCTATGTCTTTAGGATAGGAGGTTGAGTTAGCCATTGTTCTAGTCAGACATGTTGGTGGTCTCCGGTTGATTGGGTAAGAATGATGTCTGTTTGACCTTTTGTAAAAACCTTTAGGGGTTATCTCTGGTAGAAGCTTGATGCTGTGGCATCCGCCAGTCATAGCCCTCGGGATGAGACCCTTCTCAATCTCTCCCCGGGCAACCTGTGGATACCTTGCGGTGTTAACGATCAGGTTTGGCTGGGTTGAGAACCACGTGAGTAAACTGCCCCCTTGTGTCCACTAGGACAAAGCACTTATGGGGGGCAGCTTTTTTTACTGGTGAATAGCACCACCATTGCAACAGTACATTTTTTGCACAACACAGCATTACACAAACCTATTTTGGCTCTACTATTTTGAGGGCGGTCGGGCTGTAGTGTGGTGCAAGGGCAGTTTGTTCAGAATTTAAAAAGCACTAATTTTACAATTGTTCTAGGAGGAATTCTAATGAGGTTTGGAAGGGGATACGCTGAAGGATCTGGGTATTTATTCAGGATAGGTTGGCATTCCTGGGGGTTTCTTTAAAATGTTCAATTTTTTTTGGCAAATAGGTACTGTAAGACGGTAGGTAGGTAGGTGTTGTATGTAGCAATAGCTTTAAAACCAGACCCAAAAAACACATTGTGGTACTGGAGAAGAGAGGTAGCAATTGGGCATTGTGACACACGCCTAGGACTGATCCCCTATGGCGGACCTCCCCAGAGGAGGGTGTATAGTAAGAAAAGGTTGAAACACCCGAGGAGTCTGGGGCTTACTACTGATGAGGTGTCACTAATATTCCCCTTTAAAGAAATCCTTTCTGGGGGGTAGTCAGATGGGAGATTCTTCTCAGAACAAGGGTAGACTGATGGATAGGATAGTGAGAGGGTCCCTCAAAAAGGAGTTTTAAATCAAATAGCCAAAAGTCTCCAAAGGCCATGTGGCGGGCACAAATAGGCGCAGGAAAGGAACCTTTTTGGAATAGGGATAGAGTGGAGAAAATGGAGCTAGGATTGCTGTTGAATCAAGAGATTCTTAAAGCCTAGATGCCGAAAGTCTCTAAAGGCCATGTGGTGGGCACAAATAGGCACAGATAGGACTACCTCTTTCTTGTAAATCAGGCAAAGGTCGATCGGTTCACCAGAAACATGCGCCGGCCAGTGCCTTTCTCCGAGCCCCCTAATCAAACTGTGGCAGTCTGGGGAGACTGTTATGGGGGGGGCCGGTTGACCCTAACCCTAACCCTACGTGCTGGTGGTTGGGAGCAGAGGGATTCAAGCCTTTAAGTTGCATTTTTAAAATCTGAAGGGTCGTTACAAATGTAGCTCTTCGTGCGCTCAATTTTGGAACAATTTCTTTAAATATTTACTGGACTCAAGTCTGCTCTGCTCGCAACAAAATAATCTCCTCCTCACAAGCATGGTCCGATACATTTCATGAAATGATAATAATAAAGGATTGAGTTCATCCCACCCAAAAATTCCTACAAAAACATTTCAGGAGTGATACATGGATATGATACTGATTTCAGTTGCTCAACTGAAATATAAACAGTATTTAAACCGCAAAGGGCTGTTTACAAATCAAATTAAACGCTATTATTGTTGCCCAAAGCTAACGTGCTGCAGGCCTACATGCTGCCACAATCCGCAGGAAAGAAGAAACGTCGTTCTTGTGAAAAATGCGTTCATTACCACGTCTCCTCTATAGTCGTATTCATGCAAATCTTAAAGGCGTGCAGGTGACTTTTTCCACCACTCAAAACCTACATGCAAATGACTGTTTTCCTTTTTAAGTGCTACATTTCTAATGCTTTCTTTTTCTGTTCATCTCGCCCCATCACATGAAGACAGACGGAATTCTGAGTTTGATGACACCAAGCTTGGCAAAATCGGACAGACCGTTCTAAAGATTGATCTGTGAAACAATCCAGCCAATCAGATTCGATATGCAAATGAGGGTGGAGATAATGAGGGTGAAACTCGTAATTACCTCTATACCTAACCATACCCTAAACCCTAAAACTAAACCTTAACCCTAAACCGAACCCTATAGCACAAAACCGTAATTATCATAACCCTAACCCTAATTATTAAAAAACCCCAATTATTAAAAGAAACCCTAACTGGAATAACCCTATTTTGAATAACCCTAGTTTACATAACCCTAATTGGCATAACCCTAATTTGAATAACCCTAATTGGAAGTTAAGTATTTTCCTGTGACTTTCTCACTACACGGGTGTGTCTATTTCGGGGCTAAAATAACACCCAACCTAACCCTAACCATAGGAACCCTCGGCTACTAATACCCCCACAATAACCCTAAACCTAACTTCTTAAACCCTAGTTAGGATGTGTTTGTGGTTGATCCGGTTGTGGTCCGGGTCTGGTGTGTGGCTTTTGGGAGAGAGATGGCCCGTGCACAACCATGTCTAGGGCCCATTGGGTCTGGGACTTGGAGTTTTTTTCCCCTAACCCTGACCCTAACCCTAACCCTATCTGTGAAACAATCCAGCCAACCAGATTCGATATGCAAATGAGGGTGGAGATAATGAGGGTGAAACTTGTAATTACCTCTATACCTACAGAGTTTTCAACCCCCAGGGCTAGGGGTTAGGGTCATCTAGCGATTTAACCCCAACTAACCCCAGCGGACTGGGGTTAGCCCTAGTGGACTGATGGAGAATTGCACTTTCCCACTTACAACTTTAAACCTATGGTAACTTTATAAAATAAAGTTATAAGGGCAATATTTGGTGCAGTTTGTTTTCTCACAACAACAACAACAAAATGTTTACAAGTCCACCTGTAATTTGTTTGAATCTACTTCATTTCTGGAAACATTTTTTTAATAAAATGAACTGGACTCCAAAACATCCTCCTCACAAACAAGTCAAATAAATGCAAAGGGTCTTGCTATATTTACTTGGGTTCATTTCTTTCATTTGTTATTAACAGTCTTACAGTAGGAATCAAATATAGCAGTCTGTTTTGGACTTTATAGAGTAGAATATGAAGTTGCTGTAAATGACCACCAGATGGAGACTCGATACCACAAAACAAAACATCCTTTTATTTGTTTTTCATTTTTCATTTTTGGAAACATTTCTTTGATACAATTAACTGGACTCAAAAATACTCCTCACATACAAGTAAAAGAAATATCATGAAATAATAATAATAATAATAATAATAATGATGATGGTAAAAAGTTTAAACATTATTTAAAAGCTTCATTAGTTACAGACAGACACACAAACACAGACAGAGAAACAAATAGACACACAGACAGAGAGACAGACAGACACACAGGCCGAAAGATAGACAGACAGACAGACAGACATTTAGATAGACAGACAGACAGACAGACAGACAGATAGTTAGATAAATAGACAGATAGACAGACAGAAAGATAGAAAGACAGACAGATAGTTAGATAAATAGACAGACAGACAGACAGTCAGACAGATAGTTAGTTAAATAGACAGAAAGATAGATTTACGACTTACAGCTACAAATATATACACACATACACAAAGTGGACATATTGAGATCTGCACTGTGCAAAACTGCTAAAATGTGGATTTTTTAACACAGAATCACAGACAGTTTCAATGCTGAGCCTTTAGGGGGCGTCCACTTAAGAACAGCCGTTTATTTGAAATATGAATGATTTATCAATAAAATTGAAGTTTACAAATACTTGCAAAAGAAATCTAACAGGAAAAATACAAACTATGTTCCTGTTCATACTGTACAATGATTTTGAACGCAAGTTATGCTGCTTAAAACCTTTATTTTACAGCAATGTTTTTAAAACATGCAGATTTTATATATATATATATATATATGGCCAGTTAAATGGGCAGCCTTTGCTGTGAATGTCTGTCTCTCATCCGTGTCTAGAAAAGCACTTCATAAATTAAATGAATTATTATAATTATTCATGTTATTCATGTTATTATTATTATTTTCGTAATTCTTGTTATTATCCTTATTATTCTGTCAATAAAACTTTCCTCGTGTAATTGTATAATTTGTTTAGTTAGAAGTTGTTGCAACTTGCGGTTGTCCTGATAAGGATGATGTCTGTTTGGTTTTGTAAGAACTTTTAGTAGGTTATCTCTGGCAGAAGCTTTATGCTTTGCATCTGCCAGTCATAGCCCCAAGGGTTAGGGTTATTTTTTATTTTTTTAATTAGTTATTCTTAATTTTTTACAGTTTTGCTCTTTGAAACCAATCTAATGTGGCATTGAGATGATGCTGTATTTGCGAAGGATCTCATCACACAAGAAAAAAGAGGCAGTCTCTTCTCGGTTAGCTTGTGGATACCTTGTGGTGTTAGTGAGCAGGTGTAGCTGGGTTTGGAGTCACAGTGAGTAAACTGCTTTTTTTTTTTTTTACTGGTGAATAGCACCACCATTGTAACAGTACACTTTTGCACAAAATGGCATTACACAAATCTATTCTGTTTTCTGGGAAGTCAGTCAAGTTTTCTTGGGAGTTTTTATAGGTGTAAAAAATAGTTTTAGAGTGCTTTTTGCAAAGAGTAGGTAGTAGTAGGTGGTGGAGGTAGTAGTGATAGTAGTTTCTCTATGTCTGACAATCTTGTAACTAACTCTGAGAATTTCATCTGCATGGCAGTGATCGATCAATGTATAACAGCCAGATCCTCCCAAGTCTGCCAAGATTATCATTATCCTTCATTATCACAGACATGCTGGACAGTTGCCACTGAATTTCACCTGCCGCACCATCCAAATTGAGTCCCTAGTTTGTGGCCCTGTCTGGGGTATTGGTATCAATTTTGAGTTCTTTGACATATTGTCTTAATAGAACAGTTATGAAACAGGGTGTTAGGGTTATGGTTGGGGTTATGGCACAAAAACATTTAAAAACTAGCAAAGTGCACGAGCTCGCCATTCTTGTGTCCGACTCCCGTATAGCGCCACAAGACTCCAATTGTGCAGTAGTTGACCAGCCAAGCCCAAATCACAGAGAGGTGGGATAATCAGGAGAATCATCTCTGGTAACTGAAAAACATGTTTTTTTCTGTGACATTTTACTCTAAATGTCTCTTAAGAATCAGGTGTCACATGATAATGTTTCGCTCTTATTGAAGCTATTCCATTTCAACAGTAGACTAATTTGTAGCATTTTACTTTTGTTACCTTCAGCATTAGTTAGGTTAGTTTGTTCAATTAAAAATGTATTTGTTGTGCCCAACGGATTTCGATTATAGTTCAACCAAAATTGCATTAGCTGACAAGTTTTGCAATATATTTAGTTCAGTCAGTGGAGATATTGTGCCTTAGACAAATTAGTAAAATACTTACTCTAAGTAATCAATCAATATAGTGATTCCAGTATTGCTATATTTTGCGGATTTGTCCCATCTGTCTTGACCATCTTGGGCTCTATTTTCGTGAGTGCGCAAAGTGTAGCGCTAAGCACGACGACCATGTGCAAAATCGTATCCAATTTTTGTTTTGAGCCCTAATTCAAAGTTCTATTTTCGTACCAGTGTAAAGTGTAATTGGGTGTGGGTGGGAGTGTTTGAGCTATTGTGGGTGTTTGACACTTCATTAACAAAATACACCCACAGTTTGTACGCAAAGTACAATTTTCTATTTTCCTGAGAAATTGGGAAATATTATCTCTGTGCAAAGTCTGTTCCTGCATTTGCAGTTTGGGGATTCTGCCAGCAGGTGGTAATAGTTTATGTCCAAACTTTTAAAATGTAGTGGAACATTAAATGAAGTCCCTGACAATCACTGTTCTGGTTGCTTTTAGAAAAAAAAATGAGATTTGTGTTTAACTATAGTTCATGGATTATTTTTCAATTACATTTTACATTTACATATTTTTTTTTTACAATTATAATTCTTAATATTGTATTTGATTAATTTGTATTTTTCCCCTTTTTTTTTAACACTTTGTAATTTTGATAATTTTTTGTTCGTCTTTCAGTAAATTAATTTTTACAAATCAAAATTGACCAGCAGAAGTGAGTGCTAATAACTGTTAATACCAATCATGTGTCAGTAAATGAAAATTATTAATATTACTTGCATTCTATAATTTAACGGAGTGTACATCCAAATTCTGATGAATCACACTTTCCATGTGAATAAAAGGAGTGTGTCTGTGGCAGGGTGGAGGGCAGCCTGGGTCGTGATTCTGCACTCGTAACCCAGACCCTAATCAGGCTAATCAAGCCTCCGAGGGATAAAGGCCGACTGGAGACTGCAGTGGAACAGGGGCGCGTGCGCGCATGTGTGTGCTTATTAAACTATTTATATTGTCAAGCCGGTTCTCGCCTCCTTTCCTTTAATCCCTTTACAGTGTCATTGAAATATGCCTGACATTCAAGGATGCAGTTAATGCACAAAAGAACATAAGTCCATATTTCTATTCTTCTAATTCATTGCACACAGTCCATTTACACTATCAACTTATGAATGTGCTGTGTGTGTTTATATCGCTGGTGTTTGATGGTGAATGGCCTATATAACCTCAGTATTAAATTGCACTTGATCCAGCCCATTTGTGCTATACATGTGTAATTTCACCAAACCAACTTGTGCCTAAATGCATGCTTGCACAAAAATACCAAAACTGTTTATGACAAAGTACAGCGCTGCATTGAGCGATAGTGCTCTTAAAATAGGGCCCTTTATGTCCTTTTTTAATATGCTAACATGTGTTATGAAAGGTAAAGAGTTTACACATATGTAGAAACCGTGATATTTTTTTCTGGCAGAATTTGGATTGCATTGAATGAATAAAATGAGAAATTTGTAATGTCTCAACTGTACAGCCATGATGCAATAAAACGCCCAAATTACTATAACTGTAAAGGCCTTCATTCCCATCTGTTGTTTTGTAATGCTTCAGGTTTGAACTCTCCAGCACCATAAGTTACAAATGCTTTCATCATTTTACTTGTGCAAGAAAACAGTGAAATAGTCACATTTAGTTAACTGCTTTGATTAAAAAAATACTCTAAAGAGGTGTGGCAAGTCCATTTTCAGAGTGAAGACTTTAGAAAACCGAGAGGAACAGGCAACCCTAACCACCATCAGCAGCTTTATGCACCACAAATATTGCTCGCTGTAACCCTGTGAGGTTAACTAATATTCTAATAAAGAATGTTGTCTTGCTCTTAATGATTTTATTTATTTTTTTTACTAAATTATAGCCAAAAATATAATATTTTTAAAGAATGTTGTTTCTAGAGTAGCAACAGTAATGTTTACAACAGCAAAGTCTCTATATAAACTCAATATCTCACTGGAAACAAATCTAAAATGTCAATAAAATAATTGTATCCAATGGCTGTGAAGAAAGCAGGGAAGGCTGTCATCAAGGGGAGTGTTTGATGTCAGTCAAACTGCGCACATGTGGATTAAGTGCAGGTGGACCGGTCACTGTCTTTGCTGCCTAATAGGGGTGTAACAGTATGATAACAGTCACAAAAATTACCACGGTATTGCGGTTTCACGGTATTTAGGTGCATTAATAATATTATAAGCAGTTCAATATTTGGTTATAAAATAAGCTATTTCTGATAAAATGTCTCGGGGTTACGTATGTAACCCTTGTTCCCTGAAAAAAGCGGAACAAGATGCTGCGCTGAAGAGCGCTTTGGGAACACGTCTCAGTTGTGACCAGCTGTGAATATGTGTGCAACACGTCAATGAACATTGACCAGAATTTATAGCCTCTGCCGATGTAATCATTGGATGCACCTGGTGCAGTGGCTATAAATTGATGCTTCACCGGTGCATCATCAGGTATTTCGTCTGAAGAGCAGTCCCGGGGCATCCCAGTGCGGCAGAAAAGCACAGAATCTCGTTCCGCTTTTTTCAGGGAACAAGGGTTACATACGTAACCCAGAGACGTTCCCTTTACAAAAAGCTTCACTATGATGCTGCGCTGAAGAGTGCTTTGGGAACGAGAATACCCACGCCGCCGCACTGTGGCTGTCCGGACCCCCCACGGTTGTGCAGTGCGCTCACAAGAGCAGGAGAGGGCTCAGACATGGGCTTGAGATGTCGACTCAAGGACATAAGAGCCCAGAGTGGCATGAACATCCAAGATGTAGAATCTAATGAATGTGTGTGGAGAGGACCAGCCTGCCACATCACAGACATGCTGCAGAGGGACCCCTCTGGCCAAGGCTTAGAGGAGGCGAGCCCTCTGGTAGAGTGAGCCCTGATACCTACTGGCAAGGCTTGACAGTGCGCCTCGTAGGCCAGGGCAATAGCGTCCCTCACCCAATGCAACATATTCTGCTTCGTGGCAGGCGCCCTCCTGTTGCGGCCCCCATGGCAAAGAATTGTTGCCCTGACTTACGCCACTAGCTAGTGCGGTGGACATAAGTTTGAAGGGCACAGACTGGACAAAGTCTGAAGTCTTTCCTGCGTTACAAATGGCGGGGAGCAGAAGGCTTCGAGAGTGACCGGATGTAAGGTCGAGAAAGGCACCTTAGCCATTGCACCAGGTGCATCCAATGATTACATCGGCAGAGGCTATAAATTCCGGTCAATTTTCATTGATGTGTTGCATACATATTCACAGTTGGTCACAACTGAGACGTGTTCCCAAAGCGTTCTTCAGCGCAGCATCATAGTGAAGCTTTTTGTAAAGGGAACCTGTGTGATCATTGAAAGAAGACTTTTTCCAGGCCAAATTAACTTTTTCTGATGGTAAAAAGAATCCAAAGACTTCCATCATTTCTCTTTATTAGTAAAATTCCCTGCAACATGTTCCCATAGCTGTGTGGATGACTATAGATGAATTCTGTTAGATATGATTGTTATGAAGAAGGACAAGAATGATAGAAGATTGTAAGACAATGTGTTTAAATCAGCTGTTATAAGACTGAGCTGAATACATGTGAGAATTTAAAGTAACAACATTGGCATTTTGGCAGATATTACGGTTAAGAAGGTAACTTTAAGGGCTGGAACATGTAAGTAAACCCTATTAAAAGATTTTATACCAACTAAAAGATTCAAAAATATGCTGTTTTAAAGTTGCCAGAGAAGTTTGACAATTAATTTTAACATTTGTCTCGTTCTGCAGAGTTTTTGTGCATATTTCCCCACAAACTGAAATACTGGGCAAACTAAAAGAACAATGCGCTCTAAACTGAGTTGACTAAATCAGGGATTGCCAGGTTTAACATGTGTCCAACTTTTCATTTGATTTTATGATCTCTTCTGTGCCATATGTCCTTCTCTGTGTTATTGGTCAGGCTGAACATTAAATGTCTTTAAATGACATTTCACAAAGGAGTCACTAGATCAGAATACTAGAGGACCTAATGGTGAGATTTTTTTTTTTCTTCTCTTTTGCACAATATTGCACTCTTGAAACACTAATTGTTCACATTCTTAAGCATTTTCCTTTTATTAGTAAGAGTGTGATAGTAAAGTTCAGGATCTACTGTGTGTGTGTGTGTGTGTGTGTGTGTGTGATTTCACACAGTAATTCTTGCATGGATGAGGGTAATAGAAGCAAACAGCACATGTTCATCTAGTAAATTATCTTTTATTTAAATTAAATCATTAGATAGGACTCTCAAAAGCATTTTAATCTTTACCAAAAAAAAAACCCAACCCTTTTCCTCAATTCAATTTCCATTAATAATCACTATTTATTCTTACAAGGTGTGAAAATTCTGGAGCAGAAATGTGTACAGCAGGATAACTACAGGAGAAATAAAGTCCATGTAAACGGAAGTCAATGCAAAAACAACGCTAGAGAGAGGAACGTAAAGATAGAAACAGATTGTTAGATACTTTTACATACACATCAAATATCAATGACATTTTAGCAGTTCTTTCCCTATTTGTGCTTTATTTATAAAGGAATGTTATGCTGATGTGAACCGATTACTTGTGCTGGTTTATTGATTCTTCTTTTATCATGCAGGACAACTTCCTGTTTTGTTATGAATGAAGTCATGTAAACATAATAAAAAAGCGCCTTCCTTTTCAATCATATTCTATATCCAACGCCTGCTGTTTATAAAAAAAAAAGCATTATGCAATTTAAAATGTCATAAAATTTGCACATCAGATTCCCTAGAGTACAATTAAAGTTTATAACACATTATGTTGCCTCTGTTTTTTTGAAACAGTAATATCAGAGAAATTCAACAACACAAAGACAATGAAAATTACAACAGTTGATTCGTGGTCCTTGGCCCAAGTGAATAATACCGATTTTAAATGTCAAACAAAACGGTGTGTGTGTGTGTGTTTGTGTGTGTGTGTGTGTGGAGGGGGTCATTGAAATAGTTTCGGCTCCTCTGAGCCATCAGTCGTCTTAAGGAAGCAGGAGTCGTCGGCCAGTGCAGATGCTCAGGACATTTCCTCCACACCTCTGCTCTGTAATGTGAGAAAAGAAAACAGAATGGAGCATTTGTGTGTGCTATATAATCACAGTCTGTGCTTGTGTAATTCTCAAAACTCAGCGAATCTAGATTTTGGGAAACATTTACATTTATGCATTTGGCAGATGCTTTTATCCAAAGTGACTTCCAGTGCCCTTATTACAGGGACAATCCCCCCGGAACAACCTGGAGTTAAGTGTCTTACTCAAGGACACAATGGTGGTGACTGTGGGGATCAAACCAGCAACCTCCCGAGTACCAGTTATGTGCTTTAGCCCACTACGCCAGCATTAAACGTCAGGTAAAATTACACTGAATAGAACTAAAAACAGTGATAAACCCCTAACCCTTCCAATATTTCTCTTTAAAACCATACAACATGCAGTAAAGAGACTCAAAAAGGTGAATAGCAAAACAATTGAATAAATCATTTTCTAATGCTACATACAATCGGCCATTTTAATCAGTTTGTTAATAAAGCTGCACAATGTCATAAACTGTAATTCAGCATTTTGTTGCGCTACATCTTTTAGAGTTAATGCCACACTAATGGAAAATGTCATTTTAACTACTAGTTACGTCACTAGTTAGTAGTTCAATACTCCACCACAATGGTGTTTGTTTGCATTCCTACATACCTCGAATCATCTTCCTGCTTTAGTTTTCTAGAAGAGCCCACAGTCCTTCAGGTTGTTTTTGATGATGACATCAGTGACGGCGTCAAATACAAACTGCACGTTCTTGGTGTCGGTGGCACATGTGAAGTGAGGGTAAATCTCCTTGGTTTCTTTCTTCTTGTTCAAGTCTTCAAACTTGGAGCGGATGTACTCGGCAGCCTCGTCATAGTTGTTGACACCTTGTTTAAAGTGAAAATAAAAGGAAAAGTGAGAAAACAGCAGGGCAGAAGACAGACAGAAAGTGAGAGACAGGAACTTCAAGGAACTTAAAGCTGGAAAAAAGCAAAACGGATTAAAAAAAGGACACAAAAAAGCTATACTTTACTCTTGCCACCAGTTTATTCATATTACTCTTCCCTCTGATCGGTAATATGGTAGTAATCTCTCCCAATTGATTACAATCAGATTACAACCTTCCCCCGTTTGATGAATGTCCAGACGTAACCTTGCAATAAATGTAATCGTTGGTCTTTTGAATGTCAGCACTGATGAGAACTCCTGCATGAGCACTTGAACTGAGGAGTGTCTGAATGTAACGCGTTTAATATGTTTTTGTTTACAACAGAGATGCGGCCGAGGACATTTGACATGAGTGAAACAGAATAATAAACCAGACATCATTCAGAAAACAGCAGGATCACAGATATTGGGTTGTGACTGGTTCCTGCTGGATTACAAGGCTCTCTAGATTACTTCACTCCGGTTAGTCAGAGATTAGGACACATATGTTTGTATAATTGGGACAATATAACTGGATTATTGACTGAAGTTCCAGGTAATTGAATTCCTACATAGCTGTGCTAACTGCATTTCTCTTGAATCATGCTGCAGTATTCTTCTTACAAAACTATTTGAACTCAATTTCTTGTTTATTTATTAAGACATAACTGTACTACGTGGGATAATGTGCTGTCAGACGGTCATTAGTGCTAAAAAGTTATTCTGCTTAAATATTATTTACCCCTACAATCGAGAGTTATTTCATTCTGATGATAGATTATGGAAAACTTTCTTTAGAGTAAAACATAATAGAACATTGGGTCCATTTTGATTTCATATTCCGGATCGGAGTACTCGAAATCTCTTCTGGAGCACTTGTGCACATGATTTAGATGGTTATTGGGTTGTTGACTGGTGTGTTGCACCTGTGTATTCAGGGAAGCAGATGGTGAGCGGGCTGTGAGTGATCTTCTGCTCAAACAGATCTTTCTTGTTGAGGAACAGGATGATGGAGGTCTCGGTGAACCACTTGTTGTTGCAGATGCTGTCGAAGAGCTTCATGCTCTCATGCATTCGGTTCTGGGGTGAAACGGAGAGACATCTTTAAAGTACACCAGTAGCACAATAAAACAGAGGATCGGACAGGGGTTCAGGTTAGGGTTAAAGATTGTACAACACTTTTTGGTGCAAGAAACACTGACAAGTGGAATTTAGGGGGGAAAAAAAGAGAAGAAAATGGCCCAAGTAGTTTCTCACCATCTCTTCATCTTCAGCCAGCACCAGGTCATACGCACTCATGGCCACACAGAAGATAATGGCCGTCACGCCTTCGAAACAGTGGATCCATTTCTTTCTCTCTGAACGCTGACCGCCGACATCAAACATCCTAAAAACAGAGAGCAAATGCTCTTAATGATCTGCAGTACTAACACAACTGAAGAAAAACAATCTCATATCACCGAGCTAAATGCCCTTAACAACCTAAAACAGAAGAGAGAACATTAGATCAGCCACACCGACAAGATGACTCCAATAACTGAGACTGAAAACTAAATATTTCTCCAAGCTGTGATGGGCAGGAAAACATTCATATAAGGAATAAATAATACAAAAATTAAAATATTTATTGGCCAACTCTTTCAGGCCTTTTGCGCTAATGCACATTCAAAGTTGATGTGCCGCGTTCAGTTCCGAGATACACGAGAATCAGTGAAGTGTGACGTGTCTTTACATGGCATAATTGATACGAGAACTGGTCCTTTCCTCTCCTTCAGACCAGTGGACATCCATGAGACTGGCATTTGTTGACATTTGACTTTGGCCCTTGTTTCTATGGTAATGGAGGAGTTGAGAGGAGGATGGATGAGAGAGGGAGTGAAGAGCTGGGACTTCCTGTCTGTGGCACACCTGCCTCTATAACAGATCTGGAAAAGACGTCACCAGCATTTCTAGGAAATCCTGTTATCTTCTTCCTGGCACTGCCTTGTGTGGCATCATCTGTTTAACGCATAACATCATTTACAAGACACAGTAGAAAGTAATGGACTGTCTCTGACAGCTGGCTCGTGTTTGATCTTTCGAAAGGTTGGGCTGACATTTCCTCTGTAGATTAATGCCGACTCATTCAAAGAGAATCTATTAAATACTATAAACATACCTAACCAAAAGCCCCAATAGCCTTTGGGAAATTAATCCCAAACCTCAGGTCAGGACACATGGATGATGCAGAAGGAATTCTTTAAGGGTTAAAGAGGGTGTAGCAAGAGGACAGAAACAGCAGAAGATGTGAGAACGTGTGTGTGTGAACACAAGTATTAGTGTCATTTCAGAGCGCTCGACTGCAAAGTGTGAAATCAGAGCAAAACTAAAGATATGCACTGAAAACATGGACATTCTGCAGAATGGAGAGGTTTCTCACTTGAAGTGCAGGTCTTTAAAGGTAAAATGTGTCTCTACAATGCCGGTGGTCTTCACTCTGGTCCTCAACACGTCTTGTTGGGTTGGGATGTATTCTGCTTTGCCGATCCTCTCCATATCATTCAGATAACTGCAAACACACAACATGGCACAAAGCTTTTTTCAAATAATAACGCTATTTTCCTTTCAAGAAACATAGCTGTATATAAAGCATTCACTTTTGTGTGTTTTTAACATTTATAAAATAAACAATGCATCTCTACAAACTTCTTCAAACTGAGGTATTATTCTAAGGGGGTTTGAAATGCTTTATAATGAGACGATCAAGTGGCTGCAGGAACGATATACCACCAAAAATGTTCAAGAATCGTTTCTGATGCTGTTACACAAAATGATGCATGTGCATTCTAATATCAAAATACACATGAACAGAACATTAAGGCACCTGTCTAATATTATGTAGGTCCCCCTCATGCCGCCAAAACAGCGCCTACAGCATGAGTATTTCGTCCCATGTGTTTATGCAAAACTTTTACTTGAACGGTGTCGCAAGAGAATTCATTTCCACAGAGCTGTAATCGTGTAGATGATTGATAGCAAAATAGTGTTTAATAGTAAATGTTCATATAATCTGGGGAATTTTAAACAACCGAACCTTACGGCAGTCATTCCATGGGAACATGAGCACCTGAACGACAACATTACAAAACGAATCTGTCACATTTCCAACATGCACTCATCCAAAGCTCTTCCAGTTCATTCATGTTAAGTAACATTATGTCTTTCGGACTTTACGTGAGTTTGTCTCCGTTTCTTAGAAATATTAATAATTCTGCTCAGCTGAAAAAGACATCATTACGTTAGATACATAACCCTGTACACTGTCAGTGATTTTAATATGAAGTATTTTAATATTATAGTTTAAAATAGTATTTTCACTGATTACATGTTTCTAACTGCTTCTTTAAAAAAATGTATTCAGTAAAATAATGTTTTCAATTGTATAAACTTACTAGTGAAATCAGACATTACATGTGGCATTATCATGACCCTTAACATTATTACACATTATATTCAGCATTACATACAGTCTAATATAGTACAGGGGTTCTGAACGGGGCAGTACCATCCCCCAGGGGGCGTTCAAATGACGCCAGGGGGCACTGAGAGCAAAGTAGTAGAGAGGGGGGTGTTCGGTTACAAATGGGGGGCGTTTATCACTCATAATAATAAAATCTGTCATAAATTTCGTCCTTGCATTAAAACGTTTATCTAGACTTGGAGTATATCAGTTGGTTCTGAATTATACGTGTTGGTACACATATTATCTTATACAGTGAGGGAAAAAGTATTTGACCCCCTGCTGATTTTGTACGTTTGCCCACTGACAAACAAATGATCAGTCTATAATTTTAATGGTAGGTTAATTTGAACAGTGAGAGACAATGTCAGAAATGTTATACATTGAACTGCATTTTAATGAGGGAAATAAGTATTCAACCCCTCTGCAAAACATGACTTAGTACTTGGTGGCAAAACCCTTGTTGGCAATCACAGAGGTCAGACGTTTCTTGTAGTTGGCCAGCAGGTCTGCACACATCTCAGGAGGGATTTTGTCCCACTCCTCTTTGCAGATCTTCTCCAAGTCATTAAGGTTTCGAGGCTGATGTTTGGCAACTCGAACCTTCAGCTCCCTCCACAGATTTTCGATGGGATTACGGTCTGGAGACTGGCTAGGCCACTCCGGGACCTTAATGAGCTTCTTCTTGAGCCACTCCTTTGTTGCCTTGGCCGTGTGTTTTGGGTCATTGTCATGCTGGAATACCCATCCACGACCCATTTTCAATGCCCTGGCTGAGGGAAGGAGGTTCTCACCCAAGATTTGACGGTACATGGCCCCGTCCATCGTCCCTTTGATGTGGTGAAGTTGTCCTGTCCCCTTAGCAGAAAAACACCCCCAAAGCATGTTTCCACATCCATGTTTGACGGTGGGGATGGTGTTATTGGGGTCATAGGCAGCATTCCTCCTCCTCCAAACACGGTGAGTTGATGCCAGAGAGCTCGATTTTTGGTCTCATCTGACCACAACACTTTCACCCAGTTCTCCTCTGAATCATTCAGAGGTTCATTGGCAATCTTCAGACGGGCCTGTACATGTGCTTTCTTGAGCAGGTGGACCTTGCAAAACCAATTGTTTTGTTGGTGACTATGGTCCCAGCTGCCTTGAGATCATTGACAAGATGTAGTTCTGGGCTGATTCCTCACCGTTCTCATGATCATTGCAACTCCACGTGGTGAGATCTTGCATGGAGCCCCAGACCGAGGGAGATTGACAGTTCAGAATAATCACGCCAACTGTTGTCACCTTCTCACCAAGCTGCTTGGCGATGGTCTTGTAGCCCATTCCAGCCTTGTGTAGATCTACAATCTTGTCCCTGACATCCTTGGACAGCTCTTTGGTCTTGGCCATGGTGGAGAGTTTTGAATCTGATTGATTGATTACTTCTGTGAACAGGTGTCTTTTATACAGGTAACAAACTGAGATTAGGAACACTCCCTTTAAGAGTGTGCTCCTAATCTCAGCTCCTTACCTGTATAAAAGACACCTGGGAGCCAGAAATCTCTGATTGAATGGGGGTCGAATACTTATTTCCCTCATTAAAATGCAATTCAATTTATAACATTTCTGACATTGTCTCTCACTGTTCAAATTAACCTACCATTAAAATTATAGACGGATCATTTGTTTGTCAGTGGGCAAATGTACAAAATCAGCAGGGGGTCAAATTCTTTTTCCCTCACTATATAAGTATCTGATTTAGCAATGTCAAATACACAGGTGGAGGCACAACCTCGACTAATGCACCTGTATGACTCTGTAGATGATACGGCTCAATGTACAGATCTGAAAGCTTGAGCTCTTAAACTAGCAGCTTTGTGAGAATCAGTGAGAAGCAGAAATAATTGAATTCAGCACAGATTTCAACATCACCACCCTTGAATTTACTATAGTAACACTAACTGTACGAGCAGAAACAGATTGATAATAAATATCTTCACTACTTCAGCCCAACTGAATTTGTCATAGGCTACATTAGGGGAGTGAGGGAATATAATTTTGTTACAAATTCTTCATATTTAAATCGGTTAAGGTAATGAAATATGAGCGTTCATAAAAAAAGATTGAGATATGTACAATCATCTGTAAACCCTGTGCAAATCCACTCTGGTGCTGAAAAGACTAAAGTGTCCCATCACCGTTTTACTGAGTGACAAAACACAATTTTCAATAGTTGAGCATTTGGAATTTTGAAATAATTGCGCAAGTGGGCAGCGAACCAGTCCTGAAGAAGGAACTAGATATTCTCCACACAGCCGATCAGGTGAGAAGTGAAGGTACATAAACCTTTCAGTTTCGACTGAATTGCCATTGTGTTTTCAGATTTGTTGTTTTGGTCACCATAAAGACTCATCTCCTTTGCTCACTGTATTACATGCTCACTTACATGAACAGGAGAAAACACTTTAAAAACCGGCACAGCTTGACTGCTGAGACTTCAGTCTGATATCCATGAACGTGCACAACTGCTTACATTGAAACTGAAATTGGGTTATGATGTAAATGGTTGCGTTCCCTTTCTCCACTGTGATCGGTTTGATTGACACGGATGCGCGTGCTCGCTTGCTCAGAGTTTACAGAGACACGCTTGTGGTAAGAACAATTTTGCGAAATATGCGGCTGATTTGAACATGTTTACATTATAAAACATAGAAAATGGCAGTAAAATGTAAGTTTTGCGCTGGAGAGAAACAACTCTTTAACAGCACAATCAGTCAGCCAACACACCTGATGCAGCAACTGCTCCACATTAAACGATGTTTATTATGATCTTCTTTGAAGTGTTCCTAAAGTGCTCATGTGCTGGTCATGTTTTTTCCGCTTCAACTTGTCTCATTAAACCAGTCTGTTTTTCCAAACGAGTTTTTCACTTGGCTGTGAAGTGACATCACTGGTGGAGCTTCTCCGTGCATACCGCAAAAATCCAAATAACCAATAATGAAATTCATTGTCGATGATTTCCTTTATCGATTAGTTGTTGCAGCCCTAATATTCACATTGAAGTATTGACACCAGTGGTATTCTTACAGGAATAAAAAAGAAAATGTATTCATTCTTTTCAGAACGGTGCTGGTCTATTTAAACATGCAGGGCAAAATGAATGTATGCATCTCTTTTAACTGTTGAGATTATGCTGAAGCTTATCATGGCAAATTATCCATGATGTCCATAATGTACCGCCCTATTCCACTTGTAAAGTCTTTTTTAAAGGTTGACAGCCTGAGCAACATGAGTTATGATGTTTGCTTGCTATGAATATTGACTAATAGCAGATAGATCATATTTTTTTAATCACATTGTTCATTTAAACTGCGCAATGATGACTTTAAGACATTACAGACATCACAGCTTCATTTTGTGTTCATTTTCTGTAAAGCTGCTCTGAAACGACGCGTGTGTGGTGAAAAGCGACACTCGATAGAGACTCACTATGCAGCCGAGTCATTGAGCTGATATTCTCTGGCACGGGTGAAGCAGTTCTGTACGCCTCCATCAGCCCACAGTCTGGTGATGACATTGGCCAGGTCATCTGGTAGAATGCCCTGTTCCTCTGCTGCCCCCGCCAGGGCAAACAACTGACGGGCATCATCCTATAAAACAAAGCACATGAAAAAATGTATATGCAACAACATAAAGGCATACAAAGAGTGTTATTTAAAATCTTTATCAGATTTTTAAAAACCATCCACAGAAAGATTTGCTAAAATCATCAAGATGGCAAGTCAGATAATCTTTAATATCAATGTGTTTATCCAATACATCTGGAAATGAACACGGCACATTACACACAAATATATTTTCAAGGCCCATTCAAAACTGCCACAATGCTACAGATTTGTGCGTTGCCATGTGGTTGCTAAGGTGTTCTGAATGGTTAATGTCACAAGTCAAAATATATAACTTGAGTGCCTCCTTTAATTTAAGCCTGAGATTTTTTTCCAGTTTTATTATCCATCAGAAAAAAGTATGATCACTTTCCAAGCCACAGTATTTTAGGTGTTATTCATGTCCGGCACCTTCTGTGTTATGGACAAGATAAAGTTAAATATTTAGGGGTTTGTTAGAATCCAAAACCCCACGTATAAGCAGCACCACTAACATGACTATCTTCCCATTTACAATCCCTAAACATCCATTATCATGAGAGGACAGGCAGGTTGCAGGCTGGTATTCTGGAAGGTGGGACAATGTTTTTTTGCTGTATGTATATGTCAGACAAGTCAAAAATGGGCAGTGGTGGCTCAGCAGTTGAGGCTCTGGGTTACTGACCAGATGGTCGGGGGTTCAAACCCCAGCACCGCCAAGATGCCACTGTTGGGCCCTTGAGCAAGGCCCTTGACCCTATCTGCTCCAGGGGCGCTGTATCATGGCTGACCCTGCACTTTGACCCCAGCTTAGCTGGGATATGTGAAAACTAGGGCTGTCAATCTATTAAATTTGTAATCAAATTAATTACATAATTACATTAATTACAAATATTTGAAACCCCTCATATAACAATAATTCAATATATAATGATTTTACATATTTATATCAATATATAATTATACATAGTTATCTTTAAATATTTTAAAATGATATATATATATATATATATATATATATATATATATATATATATATATATATATATATATATATATATATATATATATATATATATATATATAGAATTAACATGTTAATCATCCCTAGTGAAGACAAATAAATTTCACTGTGTGTGTGTGTGTGTGTGTGTATGTATATATATATATATATTCAGATAATTAAAATGCATTACATTCTTGTGGCAGAAGAGTTCATCATTAATAAGACAAAAAGTGGCTTTATAATACAATGTATTTTTTACTACCATATTATTGATCATAAGTCAATCATTGACACACAGTTCACAGTAATCCATTACACAAGTGAATTTATCAATAAGTTGGAGATTTATTATGAGGATTGTTTAAGGATGAACACCTGCGTCAGACATGCTTGTGTCGCGTCTCGGGTGTGTTGCATCATTAACATACATGTTTAGGTCACTGTGTGAAGTTAAATATAGTTTAATACTTTAAACACATCTTGAGATCTCTTAGTTCAGATTTGCGCTCCATCAAGTGTTTTGAACGCAAGAATGTAACGCATGTTTGTGTTGTTCTGCTGAAGTGTTTCTTCACTGTATAAACTGTGTGTTGCTCATACAGCTGAAGTGTCACTTACTGCCCCCTGGAGTAAACAGGTGGTACTACAAGCATTTCTCAGGGATCTTCCTTATTATGGTGCGATTAATTGCGTAAATTTTTTTAACGCGTTATTTTTTGTCAAATTAATCGCACTGAATTAACGTTGAATCGACAGCCCTGGTGAGGACAAATAAATTTCACTGTATATATGCAAAAATGTATGTATAATGTGTGACCAAAAAATTAAAGGCTTCTCACCTCCAGGATCTACTTTTAGGACTAAATAATCTGTTGGAGGCGTCTTTACATAACAGTGCAACCTGTCTGTCTGTCTCCCACACATTTACTTTCAGGAGTCTACGACATGTCTGTCCCTTTCCTCCCAAAGAGCGTGTTGCAGGAATGAAACCTCATGCCAAAAACCCTCCCACTACAGATCTGAATTAAGTTACAGGAAGTCAGAACTGTGGCAGAACATGAGCAGAAGGTTTGGTCTCGACCGACCTGACGCTTCTACAGGATGGAATGAATTCTTAAACTGTGTGCTACTGAACATTACAGAAATCATAAAGTTGAAATAACAATGTTTCACTTTCTTTTTTCTTTTTTTTTTTAACTAAAGCAGCTTGTAAATTCAAAGTATTTCAAAAGAGTACAGGGATATACATTTCCATACAGGAACATTACCTGTCCTTTTACAATGTAGAAGAGAAACAGAGAACAACAGATTATTTTGTATTTTGTATTTCAGTGAGAGAAAGATGATGCTATTAGATGCGATGTGCCACGTGTCTACAGCTCAATGCTCAAAGTCTGACATATGGTTAACACATGCACTAACTCTTGCTTAAAGCTGCACTTACTGATCCACTTCATGTCTTACGCACAAGGCTGTGCACTACATATTGTTGATGAGGTTCAGGAATAACATTAAATACAGTGATGGCTCTGGATGGTTGAGTATACATCCAATAACCAGCTAGTGAATAAGTGATGAATTTAGAGATACAGATTGTGTTTTAGTGAGGAAAAAATCTGTATCATCTGGCGTAGTGAATGATGACAACGGCTACTAAAATCTGCTCACTTTGTGCTGATATATTGTATCAACTGGCACACACCGCACAGTTCGCCTGGCACACACTTCACAGTACGACTGGCACACCACACAGATAGAGTGGTAGTTTGTAGAGTGGTATTCATTGCTAGACTTGTGCTGCTTGTTTACTGTCTTGAACTTGCATCGCTTAAACGGGTGTTGGTGTGTGTGCTACATTGTTTTGACTTGTCCCAGTGTATTCACTGCTAGATTTAGAGTTGTTTGTCCAGTGTGTGTAAAACCATGTTGTTTTTAGTGTCTATAAACAGTGCTTCACTTCTTGTGGAGTATTATTTATTGCTAAAGTGTAGCATAATTTATTTGCGGTGTACTGAATTCGAGTTTGTTCCCACACTTGTCACCTTGGCAACCCGTAGTTTCGGTTGCCCATGTGACTAGCTTTGTCGTGCTAAGAAGCATTAAGGCATGTCCTGCTTTTTCCACTGTACAGCTCGTTAGCATCGTGTATATATTTGACTTGAATGCTGACATGGAAGCAGCAACGGAAGTAGTAGCCCTCATGTATAGCCCTCCTCGTGTGGAGACCTACTTGGGTAAAGACCAGCGAGTCTACCTGTGTGAGTCCACTGAGCAAGGACACGGACAAAGCGCCACTCACCACAACACTCAAGTATCTTTTTATTTTATCTCTTTTCTTATTTTTCTTCTACATACCGTTTACACAATACTGATGCAAAGCAACCCACACAACCTACGGCCACTTTGACTCTGGAACTGCCTGCCTGAACAGCCTTTGCCACACTGTCCACCCTCAGTATCCTGGCACTGACGGAGATATGGATACATCCAGAGGATACAGCAACACCTGCTGCTCTCTCCAACAACTTCTCCTTCTCTCACACCCCTCGTCATACCGGTAGGGGTGGGGGAACAGGTTTGCTCATTCATAATAACTGGACTTTTTCACCACAGGCTTTACTATGTAACAACACTACTTTTGAATTCCATGCCATTACTACAATGCAACCCACAAAAATACATGTTGTCATCTATCGCCCTCCAGGTCAGCTGGCAAACTTTCTTGAGGAGTTGGATGTCCTGCTGTCCTCTTTGCCAGAGGATGGTAGGCCACTTGTGGTTCTTGGCGATTTCAACATACACCAAGACAAGCCCCAGGCCACTGAACTGAATACTCTTCTGGCCTTATTTGACTTGGAAAGACTACAGACCACAGCAACTCACAGATCGGGCAACCAGCTGGACCTCATTTTTACACGTAACTGTACCACCTCAAATATTTTTGTTACACCTTTACATGTCTCTGATCACTACTTTCTTCAATTCAACAATTACATCTACATTAAAACCGACTCCACCTTTGTTTTCCTTTTGCTGTAACCTCCGTTTCTCTTTCACCCTCTCACATTTCCACTGCTGTCTCTACCTCTCTTCCCACACAAAATGTATTTTCCACCCTGGATGTAAACACTACCAGACACACTAAGCTCTACTTTAACAACCTGTCTAGACAACATCTGTCCTCTCTCCTCTAGGCCAGCATGTACTACACCACCCAGCTCTTGGCTCTCTGACGTCCTTGAACATTGGACAGACCTCAGGGCAGCTGAGAGGAGATGGCGGAAATCTAATGATCCAGCAGATCTAGGTAAGTATCAGTCTCTGCTTGAAATATTTTCAGATAACATTAAATCTGAAAAAAACGTCCTATTACCAGACAAAGATCAACAGCACCACAGAAACTCACAGCTTGTTTAGAACATTCAACACACTTCTCTGTCCTCTCCTTATGCAACTCCTCTGTCTCTATGTTCTCTCCTCTGACTGACACTGAGGTCACTAAACTCCTCTTCTCCAACCACCCCACCACTTGTTCCCTTGACCCCATTCCTTCTCACTTCTCTACTTACAGGCACTTTTCCCACTACATTTAAGCAGGCTCGAGAAACCCTGCCCCTGAAGAAATCTGCACTTGACCCCACACAAATAGAAAACTACAGACCAGTCTCTCTCATCCCATTCATGGCGAAAACACTTGAAATGGCAGTTTTCTGTTTTTCTATCTCTCACAGAACAAGCTGCTGGATGACAATCAGTCAGGCTTCAAAAGTGGACACTCCACTGAGACTGCCCTGCTGTCACTGAGACAGGCGAAAGCTGATTCCAGATCATCCGTCCTGATTCTGCTGGATCTTTCTGTAGCCTTTGACACAGTCAACCATCAGATCCTTCTCTCCACCCTCTCTACTCATTGCATCACAGGAACCGTGCTTTACAGATTTAAATCATATCTCTCAGGTAGGTCCTTCAAGGTTGCTACCGGTTGATGCACGTATTAAATTCAAGGCTCTGATGCTGCATATAGAACAGTCACTGGGTCTGCTCCAGCATACCTAAAATAATTTATATAGAACTACACGCCCACCAGAAGCCTGCGGTCGGCTAAGGAACGTCGCCTTGTTGTACAAACACAGAGGCCCAAAAACACTTTCCACATCGTCATGATATCATATTTACATTAGGCTGCTGTAATCTAATGTAGTCTTGTAGAATTATTTTATGTAGTGTTAGCCATCACAATAAGCTCTGCTCATTTCAAACATCATTCAGTGGAAGGGGGAAGGACGATTAACCTCTGAATGTTGAAAGTAGTTGGTAGATTTTAAAATGACAAAAGGGGAACTGGGAATGATGGCCAAATAGTGAATTTCTAAACAACCCGTTTTTGCACCTTCAACGTCAAAGACAGTCTGAACGGTCAGGGGAGAAAGTTTTGCATTGTGGGCAATCACACATGTCTACACAGAACATCAAAGAGTTATTATTTCAAAAGAACAAGGAAAATCCTGTTATCTAAACCATGACCCCAAATTACTCCCCGAGTTAACCACTGATATGAGGTCAGTCTATCTTCACAGGGTTAGTTCTGCACATTCAGAGAGACCAACTGTTCTCAGAAGGGAGGATGGATTAGAGCTGATATACATCAGTCATTCCAAGTGCTGCAGGAGCTGATGTGGATCAGATTCACTGAACATACTGCTGCCTTCAGACTGTTCTCATGAGATTCCAGATAGAAAGGCAACATCTCACTTCCTCTGTCCCACAACAGGATACAGATCAATATGTGTGATCTGTATATTAAACAAAATTAGAATAGGAGTAATAATCTTAATCATGGTCTTCTATGGGATCAGTATCTCCACATGGGACAAAGAAGACTTCTATCTAGACAACATTTCTAGGTATCATAGAAACACTACTGATGCTAATCTAACAAAGATCGCATGTATCATTCATGGATAAGAGGATCCCATAATGTCCTGAGACAGACTTGAACATTTTCATTCAAGGTGAAAAAAGTCCAGGAAAATTCTGATTTTAAACATGAAACATTTCACCAAATATTTGTGTGTGAGATTTCGATTTATCCCCAATAAAGTAGACAGATAAGTAGTAGGAAGAAATACTTGTATGCTTTTTTTCCCCCCGGGGGCGTTACCCAGATGGCTGTTGAGTGAACTGACTTGCTTTAAAGGGTGCTATTTGTGTGGCTCATGTGAATGACCATAAATGGGGTTGCTGCCCATGAAAAACTTTAAACCAAACATACACAAGGCTCAAATTCGGTTGTGATGTTCACAATAAACATCAATAAACAGCTCACTAGAGAGGAAGTCTCTATAGAAGAAAACCTGTGATGTCACGATGAAGAGAGAGTGTGTGTGTGTGTGTGTGTGTGTGTGTGTGTAATCACCGCTCTGGAAGAGTCCTCATATTCGATCTTGAGGTTGCCCATAGCTTTGATGATGGCCATGATGGATTGAATGGTGTTACTGTAGACCACCGCTCGATACTGCTTACACTCGTCCTCTGAGTAACCGTCCTCATGAATAATCCTGGAGAACACGCACACACACAGATTGTTGTTAGCTCAACAGCTCCATGAGCATTTTCTACTTGCATTTATATTATTTTAAATCATCACCGAGTGGTTAAAACAGCTTCTTTTACTGACCTCATGTGAATTTTACTCATAAAATGAGGCATAAAGTCATTGATAACACATTTTATGTCACATTAGTTAAGGTTTTACATGTCGTGTTGAGCTTCCTAATATTTATATGTTAACATTATCCCATTGTTCGGCTGTTTCAAACCTCTTTTTACCCCTGAATAAAGTCCGTTCGGAAGTATATAACGTTAGTATATCGGGGCCTTTAACAGATTATACACTGCAGCAAAATAAGTTTTTACTTGACTCTTTTTGTTGGCTTGTTTTCCTATATAAATATTTAAAACTCCTTTTAAACAATGTGCTATAGCCTACTGCAGAAGAAACATTTGTTGTCAGAGAATGTTGAATACAATATTTAAATAATTACAAATATCTAAAAATCCTTAAAACAAAATGCATTGACCTGAGAAGAAGAATATCAGATATTTAGAGAATAGATTTTGAATAGACGTATATTTTGTCTTTACTTCACTCGCAGAAGTTAAACCAAGTGAAAAAATGCACTTATATTACAATTACTAAGATTTACTTTTGCAGTGAATTCTTTACTGAATTTTGTAATGAAGTTTTTTGTGAGGGATGTGTTGGGGTTAGGGGATGTGTTGGGGTTGGGGGATGTGTTGGGGTTGGGGGATGTGTTGGGGTTGGGGGATGTGTCGGGTTTGGGGGATGTGTCGGGGTTGGGGGATGTGTCGGGGTTGGGGGATGTGTCGGGTTTGGGGGATGTGTTGTGTTGGGTTTAGGGGGATGTGTTGGGGTTAGGGGATGTGTTGGGTTTAGGGGGATGTGTTGTGTTGGGTTTAGGGGGATGTGTTGTGTTGGGTTTAGGGGGATGTGTTGGGTTTAGGGGATGTGTTGTGTTGGGTTTAGGGGGATGTGTTGGGTTTGGGGGATGTGTTGGGTTTGGGGGATGTGTTGGGTTGGGTTTAGGGGGATGTGTTGGGTTGGGTTTAGGGGGATGTGTTGGGTTTAGGGGATGTGTTGTGTTGGGTTTAGGGGGATGTGTTGGGGTTAGGGGATGTGTTGGGGTTGGGGGATGTGTCGGGGTTGGGGGATGTGTCGGGTTTGGGGGATGTGTCGGGTTTGGGGGATGTGTCGGGGTTGGGGGATGTGTCGGGGTTGGGGGATGTGTTGGGTTTGGGGGATGTGTTGTGTTGGGTTTAGGGGATGTGTTGTGTTGGGTTTAGGGGATGTGTTGTGTTGGGTTTAGGGGATGTGTTGTGTTGGGTTTAGGGGGATGTGTTGTGTTGGGTTTAGGGGGATGTGTTGGGGTTAGGGGATGTGTTGTGTTGGGTTTAGGGGGATGTGTTGTGTTGGGTTTAGGGGGATGTGTTGGGTTTAGGGGATGTGTTGTGTTGGGTTTAGGGGGATGTGTTGGGTTTGGGGGATGTGTTGGGTTTAGGGGATGTGTTGGGTTGGGTTTAGGGGGATGTGTTGGGTTGGGTTTAGGGGGATGTGTTGGGTTTAGGGGATGTGTTGTGTTGGGTTTAGGGGATGTGTTGGGTTTAGGGGATGTGTTGGGTTTAGGGGGTGGTGTTGGGGTTAGAGGATGTGTTGGGGTTAGGGGATGTGTTGGGTTTGGGGGATGTGTTGGGTTTGGGGGATGTGTTGGGTTGGGTTTAGGGGGATGTGTTGGGGTTAGGGGATGTGTTTGGTTTAGGGGATGAGTTGGGTTTAGGGGATGTGTTGGGGTTAGGGGGTGTGTTGGGGTTAGGGGATGTGTTGGGGTTAGGGGGTGGGTTGGGTTTGGGGGATGGGTTGGGTTTAGGGGTTTGGGTTGGGTTTAGGGGTTGGGTTTAGGGGATGTGTTGGGGTTAGGGGGTGTGTTGGGTTTGGGGGATGTGTTGGGGTTAGGGGTTGTGTTGGGTTTAGGGGTTGTGTTGGGTTTAGGGGGTGGGTTGGGTTTAGGGGGTGTGTTGGGGTTGGGGGATGTGTTGGGTTTGGGGGGTGTGTTGGGTTGAGTTTGGGGGATGGGTTGGGTTTAGGGGATGTGTTGGGTTTAGGGGGGGTGTGTTGGGTTTAGGGGATGTGTTGGGTTTGGGGGGTGTGTTGGGTTTGGGGGATGGGTTGGGTTGAGTTTGGGGGATGGGTTGGGTTTAGGGGGTGTGTTGGGTTTAGGGGGTGTGTTGGGTTTAGGGGGATGTGTTGGGTTTAGGGGTTTGGTTGGGTTTAGGGGGTGTGTTGGGTTTAGGGGATGGTTTGGGGGTTGGGTTGGGGGGATGGGTCGGGTTTAGGGGTTTTAGGGGATAGAGTCTATATTTTGTACAGAATAAAAATCATTATGTCTATGGAAAGTCTTCATAATGATAGGTAGAGCAACGTGTGTGTGTGTAAGTGTGTGTGTTTGAGAGACTGTGTGCGCGCGCATCACTGTGTGTCTGTAAGTGTGTGTGTTTGTAACAGTGTGTGTGTGTGTGTGTGTGTCAGACTGTGTGTGTGTCTGTAAGTGTCACTGTGTGTGTGTGTCTGTGTGTGTGTGTGAGTGACTGTGTATGTGTTTGTAAGTGTGTGTCACTGTGTGTGTGTGTGTGTGTAAGTATGTGTTTGTAAGTGTGTGTGTGTCACTGTGTGTAAGAGTGTGTTTGTAAGTGTGTGTGTGTGAGTGAGTGTCTGTCATTCACTTACTTCATCTGTTTAACGATGGTGCTCTTCCCTGATTCTCCAGCACCTGTGACAAAAACACAAAATAAATACACACAAGTTAAAATAACTCATACACTCCACCTTCAGATGGGAAATCAAGTTCCCTCTTTCTCAAACATTATATAAACACACAAAACAACAGTATCAAGATAACCATACACTTATAAAAGGGCTCTGTACCCATAAGCACCTTCTAAGATCTCACAAACAAACATGCACAGGTCACGGCGCATCTGTGTGTTTGTGTCACGTGACACACAACTCTAAAGGTGCAGTCACACATACCTTTGCATGGCAAAATTCTTTGGGCAAAAATACAATCATCTCAATGGGAATCTGCAGGAACGTGAAATTCGTGAGTTTGTGTGGCAAAAAATGTCCTTGCACTGATTTCACTTCACGTTTGGTGAACTTTGACAGGTGAAATTGCAGCGTTGACCAATAGGAAGATGCTTGGTTTGGAGGTGACCTCTGTGTGGGCAGAGCTTCGTACACACTGAATATTCACAATGGATTTAGTGGTGAGGGTTTTTTTTGCCCAACTTAAGTCTCACTGACTATAAAATACAACAAAGTAAATGCTGCATGACAATATTTATTTATGCTGGTTTCACACTCGCTCAACGTCCACCCATGCCATCTTTGCCCATGTAATTTCGTCAAGAGAAAGTAAGTGACCGCGCCTTCAGATGCAGTGCTGCCCCACGGCTGTTAGTCTAATGCCCTCTTACAAAACTAAACACACACACACACACACACACACACACACACACATTAAGCTGCAGACTGAGCGAAAACTACATAATGCCATCTTGAAAATTGGAATGAAATAATATGCACAGATGCACAAAATGAAGTGAGATAGAACAGTGCCTCAAAAAACTACCACTGAGGGGACCTGATATAGAGATACGGCTTAAATTACAGTATATCTTAATAACTTTTGATATATACACACACATCTCACTATTTCTGTATTTGCTGTGAAATGTATTTTTCAACCCATCCTTTTAACACATCTCGGTGTGAGAACAGCTGTCATCACGACATCCTCCTCATGACTTCACACTTGAGCAGCTGCTGTCAATACTTGAAACGAGCAAACGTTGGTCTACACATGTTATAGAGACAACAGTCATTCAAACTCCATTCACACATTCACTCCATCCTTTCATTTGAGAGATGAAGTCAGCTACTGTGTGTTTACATCCGTTCAACTGTTACAAATTTTGCCAAATCCTCCCAGATCTCAAAGAATTTTCAATCAGCAAATAATGCAAATGTAACAATGCTAGCTAATTTCCTCAAACGACATCTGATTGCGTGTTGGAGGCGCTTTAATAATCAAACACAAGTTGTGCAAACTGGTATTGTACTGGATCCCCTCAAGCCAGACAGGAGATGGTGCTGAATCACATGGGAACACGAATGCATGTACAAGTCGACACATCTTTTGTGCATTAGCATTCACTTGCTGTTTGCACCTGCAGGATATGACCATGTGTGCTGTACGTATTGTGTTTAAAATAACTGGCAATGTGCCACTTCCACAGAATCTGTTTAAAGCCGCAACACAAGACAAAAGCCATCGCAGGCACTTGCACGGCTCTCAGTATTAGACAATCAGGATACATACAGAAGCCTGAAACCCTCTCCTGAAATCAAAAACATCTCTCGGTTTCATCACTGACAGTTCTAGATGTTTCTTTCTGCAGTTCAAGTACTGTCTCCTAAATGGTTTGAAACCGTAGCAGCGATCCCACCGGGACGGCTATTTGGTTGTTTCTTTCTTTTTGTTGAGTTAGACAATAAAATTAAATAAAAGCTCGATCTTACTGGCTGTCTGTGTCTTTTAGACCTTTCTATCTCTACCAAGGGAATTTGGACAGATTCTTTAATGTATATTCCTGAACTGGACAATGTGACAGCCGGGAACAAACAGACAGCTGTAATAATGCAGATCAACTGATTTTAATCCTTGGGGATGTTAACTTCTGTGATCTGTCACCTGCCAACCCTTCATCTGTCTGTGATTGTCTGACACGATCCATGTGTACCCTAGACAAAAGTTTAGGCAATAGGCTACGTGTTACCCCAAATTGGGCAAGTCAGACCATAATATTGTGCACTTGCTGCCCAGGTATTGGTCTCAACTAAAACAAGTGAAGCCAGTGATTACACAACTGTGGACTGATCACAGTAGAGGAGATCGGAGACTGCTTTGAAGATACAAACTGGCAACTGTTTACATGTTCATGATCCAACTTACACATTACGTCATTGTGTTCAAACAAAAACAGTCCGAATGTATCCAAATAACAGGATGTGGTTCGCTAAAACCCTTAAAATGTGTCTTAATGAGAAAACGGTTGCTTTTCTCAAAGGTGATTACGATTTGGGTTAGAGAGAAAAGAAGGAACTCATGGACAAATGAAGAAAGATTGAATAGAAGAACAAGACTGAAAGTAAGTTTTGTTTGGGTAATGCAAAGCAGAAGTTCTCAACACTATGGTGGGAAGAGAGAAATAAACAACGATTTCCTTTAGCGACTGCATCCTCTGCAGAACATATGAACATATTGTAGGTTTAACAGTGCAATACTGAATGTGATAATGTGTTTCTTGAAATTCCTACATATGAGCCCATTATTCTTAAAGAGCACAAAACTGCAGCCAGACTCTCCAGGATTAAGTCAAAAGGCACCAGGCCCAGATGGGTTGAAGGGGCGAGTGTTTAAGGATTGCATTTCTCAATCGGGGGTTTTTACCCAGCTGTTTCAGCTTTTGTTAAACAAGAGAACAGAGATTATCAAAAATTGATCCTGTATAAAAAAATGGTGGCATTACTCCATTAAATGATTTTAGACCCATTGCACGTATGTCTATTTTGTGCAAATGCATGGGAAGGGTTTTAACGAAACATATAATGTCCTCTGTAACTAAATATTCAGACCCCTTCCAATTTGCACATAAAAGAGCAAGGGTTAGTGATGATGCTGAACATATACAGCACACCACACAAAAGAGATGACTTGATTTATGGGTTAATAAAAAGCGATTTTTCTTTCCAATCGTCCACAAAGTGTGTTCGTTAACAGTAAATTGACAAAGACGACTATTTTGAACACCGGTTCACAGGGAAACATACTGTCACCTTTACTATTCTCATTGTATAATAATGAATCTAAATTGAGGATGCACATTTTACTTTCATTAAATATGCAGATGACATGGCACTTGTCGGCCTGGAGGAACAGAAATTAATAATCTTAAATATAATTACAAATTCCCTCCAGGACTGCTGTCGGTTAAGTGCACTTGAGATTCATGTGAATAAAACCAAAGCAGCAGGAAATCTCTCGGTGCACACGCCGAAGAAATAGTTTGTAGATTTAAATCTCTGGAAACATTTATAGAAAATCATCTTATTTTTACTGAGAATACAGATTGTTTAAAATAAAGAAATGCAGCGACAGCATCTTATTAGGATGTTAAAGCACTTTAGTGTAAGTGAAGACACTATAGAAATGGGTTACAAGAATCTCGTGGAAAGCATCTTTCAATCAGACTATTACATGCACATATATATATATATATATATATATATACACTACCGTTCAAAAGTTTGGGGTCACTTACTCATTCTTTATTTATTTATTTATTTCACATTTTAGAATAATAGTAGTCAGCAAAACTATGGAATAATAGAAATGGAAATATGGGAATTATTTTGTGACCAAAAAATCCAAAATAAATCCAAAACTATGTAATATTTTAGCATCTTCAAAGTAGTCACCCTTTGCCTAGATTTTGCAGACATGTACTCGTGACATTTTCTCAACCAACTTCTTGAGGAATCACCCCGGGATGCTTTTTAAACAGTATTGAAGGAGTTCCCATCTATGTTGGGCACTTATTGGCTTCTTTTCTTCATATTTTGATCCAAGTCATCCATTTCAAAAACTTTTTTTTTTTTTAGGAAATTTTAGATTTGTAATTAAATAAATGTATATGTTTTGGCAGAATAATATTTTGTCTACAAAGTTAATTTCAAACTTTTAAGCATACAACTTCAGATCAAAAGATTTTTAAGATCATGAGAAACATTTCAGACAAGTGACCCCAAACTTTTGAACGGTAGTGTGTATATATATATATATATGTATGTATATGTGTGTAGATTTACACATTTACACATTGTGGATAAAAGTGAGCCTCTCCCGTCTAAATTTGCTATAAATGCATCTTTCCCAAACAGCAAGTTCATAAGTGGTGCTCGTTTAGTAACCACATATGTCCAGGAAACTAACAGTGGGGAACAAAATCAATTCTGTCCTACATCACGATTCTTGGGATACATGATTTTTAAATAGTCTCCCTGATGAAAAATAAAGTCCTAATTTAATAAAATAACAAATACACTGTTAGATATACATTTAGGAAGCTTTATTTGTGCTGAATTCCACTTGAACAGGTTCTCTCCAAGAAGTTTATTATTGAGTTTTTGTGAGGACTCTGTTTAACACTGGCTTTGACTCCGTGCATGCAGGTCTGGAATCAGGTGGGGTTTTGCACAATGCATCAGTGTCATTACATGGATACACAGTGTCTCAGATCTCAGGTTCACTGTGGGTGTGTGATGACAGCGTGTGATCCAGTAATGAGAGGTGCCACAGTTAAATGATGTGCCAGTGTGCTTGTGAGGTCATTGTGGTCTCAGGTACACAGCTTCACAGTAAAGTCTAAAATAATTCACCTTTTTGCTGCATCTGCGACCCAGATTTTTACATCATACATCCGTCTATCTCTCTATCTCCATTTCTCTTGTTTCATTAAGGTTTGGTATTTGCAAGCTTGTGCTTGCAAATATGTGTTAGGATGTAAATGTGTCAAATGTGATGTACTTCTTTTAAACGGTAGTGTAGGAGTAAAGAAAATGTACAGTCAGATTACTTTTAACGTAAAACTTGATTTTGATCATTAAGTCTCCTCACATTCATTCTCTGTCACATTCCTCATTGATAGTCCCAGGGGAGGGTCTTTTGTCTCCTCAGGTGTGAATCACAATCAATATTCATGATCGTTCACGTCTCCTCACATATGACTTTTCTAACACTAAAATTAAGATTCCTTTGAAGGAATGCAATGTGAAGACTGTACAGTAGCATTTATCTACAATCAAAAGGGAATATCAGGCACAACATCGCTGCTCTAAAGGCTGCTTCTTGATCTTGACTGTTTTGTTGAATGGATCACATGACTGCATCACATGACAACAAATACATCATCGTTTTCAGATATATCCATTTTCACAGTCCTCACTACAACCTGAAGATGGCGTTTCTTAAATGTATCCACTTGGTTAGGTTTATAATAGTGCTTAATAACTCACTTTAGATAAACATTACATAATTTATGTGCAATATCACAGGAAAAACTGAGCGTAGTAACCCAGAAATCACTGTATTTTCTGTATGGATCTGTCATGCAGTACGAATAAGGTGTAAACTCGAAGCGCGTGTGCCGTTAAAGTCTCACAGCGGCGCTGCTCTCGCACACACAATATGTGGAGCAGGTGACACTCTTTAGATACTTAGTTGGTTTCATGCTATATTTGTTCAAGGAATAGGAAAATTAGCACAATTTTCTTGAGTAGCAGCAGTAAGTTATGGAGTGGTGGTGTAGTGGGCTAAAGCATATAACTGGTAATCAGAGGGTTGCTGGTTTGATCCCCACAGTCACCACCATTGTGTCCTTGAGTAAGACACTTAACTCCAGGTTGCTCTGGGGGGATTGTCCCTGTAATAAGTGCACTGTAAGTCACTTTGGATAAAAGTGTCTGCCAAATGCATACATGTAAATGTAAGTTTGATTCCTTATGGCAGCTGATGACTCCTCGTCTTTCTCATTGTTCTTTTGCATCATATGTGTTTTACCAATCGCAGGCTACAGTGCCTCCCACAGTTTCTCTACACCAGAAAAGAACATGCCTTACAGCAGGAGCAACAACAGTTCCTCTAAACAACAAAGAGGAACTTTAGAGGAACTATTGTCCCTGATGTGCAAACACAGCGAAAGTGATGTAGTCCCTCGAATCGATTCTGCACAGAGAACTCATTCTGCAGCGGGAAAGGGCCTATTCAGTGTCATCGTAAGGACACATTATGCAATGAAAGTGAATGGTGACTGAGACATCCTACCTAACATCCATGTTCCATGGAAGAAAGTTGTACAGGTTTGGAACAACATGAGGGTGAGAAAATGATGACAGACTTTTCATCTGAAGGTGAACTATTCCTTTAACCAGTTTACTCATATCTCCATTAAATTCTGAAATGAAGTATTGTCCTTAGGGTAGACACTAGGGCTGCACAATTAATCGAAATAAAATCGAAACCGCAATATGACCTTGTGCAATTATTAAATTGCAAAGGGCTGCGATTTAATGAAATAAATATTCTGCTCCCTTCAAAGTTTATTTGCGCTGCTCAGTCCGGTTACATGAATTCATTATTACAGTGTTTTCAGAGCGGTTCTGTGCTGCACAACTCCCTCATGCTTACAGTAACAGAAGCGATGTTAAAATCCTGATTGGAGCGTCACTAATATTCAAGTTAACTGTGTTTCAAAAACTAATGTTGATGATTAGTGGGAGGAGATCCGGTCACAAAATGGACAAAATCATGTACATGGTGGATGGTGACATTTGGATATGAAGAAGACTTTGTTTCACGGTTTATATATTTATTTGTTTGTGGTCTCAGTTTGGCTCTTTTTAAGAGGACTCAAGTGTGAAAACCCCAGCAGCCTTTTTGCAGTTGAACATGTGGAAAACATCACCATCATAATATTTATAATAATACAATATTTTTCAAAATAATCGCAATATGACTTTTTGTCCAAATCGTGCAGCCCTAATAGAGACCTTGTGTGAACATGACATTGATCCACCTATTCATGTTCTCTCTCTCTTTCTCTTCGTGTGTTTTTATGTTCATCGCTCCAGCAGCCTCAGCGGTGTGTTGTTGCTAAGCATTCGTTTCTTTCTAACCTAATTCTGGGAATCTCCAGGCCCTCACAAGCAGAGCGTGATGTCTCGAACCGTCCGCTCAATAAATGAAACTACCTCCTCTGTTTCTGGACTAATCGTCTGTGAACACCACACTCTTTTGTTGTCTTTGTGAGAAGCAAATGTCCACCAATGATCATAAAACATGAAAACACCTCCCAACGGTCCTCACAATGAAGGGGGCTAATAATATCTAAAAATGGCAGAAGGATTCTGTTAGGGTTGGTTAATTATAACTAGATTTGAGTTAATGGTGCTTACTCATGCTAAACTTGCCACCATGATGCCAGAATGTTGTGAGTGTTTGTGAAGATCAAGTTTTGACTTGTTAGTAACTACAACAACTGCTAGATAATGAATCGGCAAATGACAGAAGTGTCCTGAAACAGCCAAACCCGTCAGATCAATGATGGCATGCAGATCTGTGTTTTTCACACACACACACTTTCACACACTCTCTTGCACACACACTCTCTTGCACACACACACACACACACACACACACGCTATGAGTTATACGCAATGACCACGAGCCGACTGCACTGTTGAGTTTCACTGGCATCAGACACATTTACAGTCGACTTCATTCAGACTGTCCAGATTTTTTTTGAAGTACATCTCTGAACATTTCACACTCATAAGAAGTGCTGTGTCAGATTTTAGAAGCACAAATGAACTCCAATCAGGCTGTCACCAGAAGGTTACTGGATAATTTAAGATGGTTCTTTGTTTCTAGCCTGCGGTCCGCTTGAGCTGCTTCCATCAATCTGCTCTCACAGACGTTCAGATGGTGTTAAAATATTCCAACTGATTTCCATCAAGGCTTTAATATTAGCTGGTTTCGGAAGAGATCAGTATTAACTGACATGACCAGCAATGCAGGACATTAATAAATAAACCCCAAAAGACAACACATTTGAAGAAGTTGACCTGGAACGAGGCCATTTGTGTTTTATCCTGTAACAGTTAAAGGTAAAACCTGGGTGGAGAGGAAGCTGCTCCTTGAGCATTTCCTCCTGATTCCATCAGGAGAGAGAGAGAGAGATGGAGGGAGAGAGGGGGACGGAGCGAGAGAGGGAGAGAGAGATAGGGAGAGGGAGGGGGAGAGAGAGATAGGGAGAGGGAGGGGGAGAGATAGGGAGAGGGAGGGGGAGAGAGAGGGGGGGGGAGGGGGAGAGAGAGGGGGGGGGGGGGGGGGGAGAGGGGGTTAGAGCATGCAGGGCAGAATTAGGCCAATACCCTCTACTAATCCACATTGAGAAACGAGCCATCAAATTTTGGAAACATCTAAAACTGAGTGACCCCAACTCTTATTTTAAAGCCCTTAAAAACCATGAAGTGAACGCTGAGAAGAGTCCCATCATTCAGCTGGTCCTGAGACTCCACAAACAGACCAACAATAATCAGCCTCAGGACACGGACACCCTCATCCACACAATCCGGCCCAAACACATGATAAAAGCACAACAAGAGAATTATCTGACCTATTGGACTGAAACAACAGAAAAACAAAGTAAACTGGAATGTTATTTGGCCCTAAACAGAGATTACACAAGCGCAGAATACCTGAGTACAGTGAAAGACTGTAAATGAAGAAGGATGACGAGGTACAGACTGAGCAATCACACTCTGACTGTAGAGACGGGCAGATGCAGACAGACAGACAGACAGACGGGCAGATACAGACAGAACTGGCTGCCCAGAGAGAGACGCATCTGCCCGTACTGTGACCAGGGAGCAACACTTCCTCACCAGCTGCCCCAACTATGAGCACATTAGAGGGAAATACTTTGCCCTAACTTCATAAAATTAGAGAACAAAACACAATTTCAACATTTATTAGGTGAAAAAAAAGATTGTACCATACTAGCAGCAAGATACATTGATGCTTGTCACAAAATTGTGTTGTACATGTACTGATTATGTGCTAAGTGTTGCTGAGATGTTTTTTCCTGTTCCAACACTGTAATCCTCACAGGAGTATAGTCTGGGGGTTGCTTTTTTTTTTTTTTCTCACCTTTCCCCATGTAATGCTATATATCTTCTCAATTCCCTGTCTTCCTGCCCTGTCTACCCCGTTGTCATATTGTATGTTTGTATGGGCAGGATGATGGCCAATTTCACTGGTTACTTTCACTTGTGACTATGTGACAATAAAGGGTTACTACTTACTACTACTACTAAAAAGAGAGAGTCGACGACTAATCAGTGATGCGCTCACACACACACACACACACACACACTTGAGTTACGACTGTTGTTGAGCAGAAAACATAAATGCAGCTAAACATGCATCACTGACAGATTTTCATTTAGAAGAGTACATTCAAGGTTTCAAGCATCTAAAAATCAATCGGCCGTGTGAACTCTTCTTTGGGGTGATGCTTTCCTCCTTCGGACATCATGCTGACATGCATATTTAAGAGGCGGCTTTGATTAACTGCACAAACAGGAAAATCCTCCTTAATTTTACAGCTGCAACAAACAGCAGACAAATGAATGAGAACACTTGACTGTTCAGAGACGTTATACAATAGTACACATGCCACCACACAGACATGAATGAAACAGGAACGACATGAATGTGAAAGACACTTTGACACTTCCTGCCCATTGGCTTCTATTGTCCCAGAGAAGGAAACCCCACATGCACGTCAGAATAGAAAGATGCTGAAAATGTGCACAGCTGCACCTCTGAATGATGCGGGACAAATCAAAAATCTCACAATAAAGGGGCGTTATCTTGACTAACCCAATATGCAGATGGCATATATAAATGTGTTTATATTTTTTCAAAGCGTTCACAGAAAGCACATGGACATTCACTGACTTTAAAAGACCATTTCCACACTTACAGAACACAGGCTTTATCCTGTTACAGCATAAGGGACTCTCATAATGAGGAAAGGCTACTCACTCAATTTGACCAATTTTGCAATGTTCATGAGATCAAATCCTTAAACGAGATTACATTTCAGGGAGTCATTGTGCACTGATTTTTCTCAGGCATGTCCAATTATCTGCAAAAATGAGCTCATTATGACAGAAATAAAATGAATTGTGATTTAATATGTTCAGTATTATTTCTTGACTCGAGACCATGAAGGATATGTTATTGTAGTGTCCTTGCTGATTTGCAGCGTGTGAAACGTTACTGGTACATCATGGAACAGACGATGTAATTGCCTCTTTACTGGGTCACCAGAACAAAAGCATGACAAATACATTATGCATTTCTCCATTGGTGTGCTAGCTTCCGGAACACGCACAAATAAATTATGGATAATGCAGACAAAAGCAAAAGTGAGTAAAAAAGAAATTAAAGAGACAAAGCAAGAGAGAGAGAGCTAGTGAGCGAGCGAGCAAGAGAGGGAGAGAGAGCAAGAGAGAGGGAGAGAGAGAGAGAGAGAGAGAGAGCAAGAGAGAGGGAGAGGGAGAGAGAGAGAGAGCAAGAGAGAGAGGGAGAGAGAGCAAGCGAGAGGGAGAGAGAGAGGGAGAGAGAGAGCGAGAGACAGACAGTTGCTTTTCTTGCAGGTGCTGAGAGACATCTCTCTGATTAAAATAAATTAAAGTACAGAATGCTGAAGTACGCTCAAGATTCGAGTGTTATGTCTGCAAAGATGACATCATCCAAAACGATAGAAAAAAAATGATATGTTATAATATTTTAATATTTTTCCTTACAACATTTGATCATATTCAAGTGCCAAAATGTCCTATTAATCATGGATTGGATCCAAATCCATATCCTGCTATTAGAGTCAACAGTACCAAGCTGTACTAAATTAAAGATGTCAGATATCTGTTTCTGCAGTTGTGTAAGTACCGAGCATTAATTCAGTTCCTGCATGCGGTCTGACTGACACACGTATATAAGCCTGTGCTTCTGTGACTCCTTTTTAGTGGTTTGCCGATCAGGAATTTTGAGGCCGATGCAGACATATGATTTTTTTTTTTTTTACACTTTACTACGTTTATGCCACACTAATAAGTTATATTGTGCAGTTATATGTTTATGCCACACTAAGTTATATTAGTTAACATGAGTTCTTATGAACTAACAATAGTAACATTAATTGGATTTAAATTGGGATCAGAATAGCGCTGAGATGAGTGACAGATGAGATATTGAGAACACGCATGTTTGATTGACACCGCGAGTGAAGCTGAAAGTGCTCATGATCGCTCAAACGGTCTCTATCGCTCAACACGTCTGACTGTGATATTACATCACTTATACTCAGATTTGTGTACGCATGTTTATTTTATCCTCTCTGTGCTCTGTGCAGCGAGAAATATTCATACAGGAGTAACTTACACATTTGTAAAAACAAACATATTCATCTGAATAACAGCATGTGTGAAAGTTTCATTCGTGAATACTCCAGAGGTCACAGTGTCATGCATCACTGAGGAAGCGTGTGTGTGTGTGTGTGTGTGTGTGTGTGTGTGTGATTCTAGGCACAATCAGCCGATCACAGATCATAGATTTAAGATGAAAATAATCGATCGGTGGCCGATTGATCGGTGCACCCCTTCTCCTTTACACTGAAATTAAAACTGTTAAATGTCCTAGTGTGATTATTAAACTGTGTAAAGGTTCAATCTCAGTTTGTATTGTTGCTGCGTTGCTTTGAATGAATGTGTGAAACAAACTGTTCAATGGAAACTCCACAGACATTAAGAATCATTCAAGTTGTATGAGTGATGACCGAGCATTTATTCATTGTGAAGCACGCAGCTTATGTAGATAATGATACACTGATAATCAATTAATCAGCGTTAATAACTTGATCAAGTTTATTGACAGTCGATCAAATCATTTCAGGACAAATGCGTTCAATGACCAAACGAGCAGACTTTGATATGTCTACACAGTCATCTGCCACCAGAGGGCGCTTGCACGCCGCATGTCATGTCTTCTCCGCATGACAGAAGAAGAATGGCACAGATGAAGTGCTCAATATAATCAGTGTTGGAGTATTTCTCTATAAATGAACATTATGTTTTCAGCACACACCGTGACAACATGAAAGCACAGTTGGTCTGCTGGTCTCCATCAGTGATCGCCAGGACAGCAGATTCAGCACACATGGTCAGAAATATCCCAAGATCCATTTACCAGCAACATATAAGATAATAAAATAGCTTTTAGAGTGTATCTTGAATAGAAGTGTATAGAATAGAATAGAATGGGTTTATACGACAGACGTGTAGTGCACATTTTCTGTTTTCAAATATTTTTCAATAAATATGGTGAAAAATATTGTTTTTTTGCACACATCTTATTTGCAATAATTACATAGTTTTCACTGTACTTTGATGGTGGACTTCTTAAGACAACGTTTTAGTGAACAATCAGCCCTACAAGCAAAACGTTCTTGTACTTTCCTAATACAACCAAAACATTGTATTGCAGCACTATTTGTGTTACTGTCTCTTTAAGATGAATCGCTTATGTTGTGTGAAATGAATAAATAAATAAATAAATGTAAATGTTTTATGCCCATCAGTTATAGCAAGATGCAGACGAGATTGAGAACCATTCCTGTTTCTCTGATGGAGTCTCGAGGTAAAGATGATGTGTAACCAATCCAGTTAAAATCTCCTCTTCGGGACTGCATTTATATCTTTCATTATTCATTCAGCAGTCACAGGGGTCCATTTATCATTTATATAGGATAAAAACACTTGTGTTATGATGCCATAAAACTTAATAGCAGAACAAGAACATTCAGTTTTGCAAATATAATTGTGTACATCAGCACATACACATACAACAGTAAAGCACTGCTATTAAACACATGAAACACACACTATAGAAATGTACTAGGACTTTCACCCTGATCCTGGACCAGTCTCATTCACCTAATCCTCACTGCAGTAACTGACCTCAGATCAGGGCCGTGTGCTTGTGTGTAGCAGCACCTGCAGAATGGTTTGCTATGGAGGTCTGGCAGTACGCTACAGGAATACGGAGCAATTTCCCCCCACAGCACTAACAGAAATGGCATTGTTTTGGACACCCTTCCCCTGAACCTCACACGGGCCTCAAACAAGCTCTTTTTTCTTCCTCTTTCCTTTTGTTTATTCTGTTTCCTTTCGAAAAGTGTCCCCTCTCAATGCTGCTGACCAACACCATATTCTGGGAGACCGACAGATGGAGAAATAATAAAATATGAGTCATTGTGAAAACCATCAACTTCAACCTTCTGTAGAAAAACAGATCAAGAGGAGTGACAAAAGTAATAACACGGAGAGGATAGAGACTGCAAACGGGTATAAAAACTAATGGAACAACAAATAAACATGCGTATACAAATCTGAGTATAAGTGATGTAATGTCACAGTCAGACGTTGTGTTGAGCGATAGAGACCGTTTGAGCGATCATGAGCACTTTCAGCTTCACTCGCGGTGTCAATCAAACATGCATGTTCTCAATATCTCATCTGTCACTCATCTCAGCGCTATTCTGATCCCAATTTAAATCCAATTAATGTTACTATTGTTAGTTCATAAGAACTCATGTTAACTAATATAACTTCTGATTTCAAAAATGTAATAGTATATGTTGAATCTAACATTAAGTTCATGTTAACTACAGTAATGTTGTTAAATAATGTTAACAAATGGGACCATTTCGTAAAGTGTTCCTGTAATTGTACTGTGTGGGGCATAAACGTTTAACTGCACAATATAAAGTGGGTCATTGGGCATTTAAAAACAATCTGAGATCACAATCGCTCTCTAATTTCCTGATCTGTGCAACACCAGTTTTGCTTCTCTCACTCCTAACCATTTCTGTCATGCACCACAGACATTAAAAGTACATTAAAGTAACCAAAATAGCACAGCTGTAAATGACAGATTATTATTAATACAAAGAATATGTCTGGGGATGATCGTGCAATCTCAGTTTCATTCGCAGTGGAATAACATTTTAAATCTCCAAGTACTTCACTGAAAGAGTTTCACATCACTTCAATGAGCATCTCTCTCTCTCTCTCGCCAAAGCATTGAGTAATAAACACATTACAAACATAAAAAACAACAACATGTATATACAATAAATGAATAATAATGATAATAAAATAAAACACAAATGACAAAGTAAAATACAGAGACCAATGAGGAAAGGAGGGAAACAAGTATATTAAATATGAGTTTGAATAGAGCTGTAATATGATGAGGGGTCAGTCTCTCGCCCTCATGTGATGACAGGATGACACATACTGCTGCAGCTGAACACACTCTACTTTCTCTCCATTAGATACGAGAGTTTGTCTAAATCATTTACGTCCTGGAATTCAGGTATAATTTGAGTTATCTGTGTAAAGTGTGTGTTTCTAATGGTCTCATATTTACTGCAGTGAGTGAGGAAGTGAAGTTCATCCTCCACGACTCCTTCAGTGCAGTGTGAACACAGTCTGTCCTCTCTGGGTCTCCGGTTCTGTCCGTGTCGACCCGTCTCTACAGACTCCTTCAGTGCAGCGTGAACACAGACAGAACTGGAGACCCAGAGAAGATGGACTGTGTCGACCCGTCTCTACAGACAGACTGTGTTCACTCAGACGATACTTCGACAGAAGTTTTCTTTGTCTATAATCTTTAATATGGATCAGATTTGGTGCCAATTTATAATCTGTCTTGATTCTGTGGAAGTAGTTTAATTTATGCACTTGTGTGACTTTGTGCTGCCAATCATGGATGTATTCTTCCTGTGTTATTCTTTGTCTGTTTCAGTTTGGCCAATCTGAACTGGATGGAGGAATTGAGTTGATATTTTTCTACTAAATAGTGCAAAGGGTCACTCTCTGGGTGTCCTGTCCTGTGTGTAAAGGCACAGTGATGGTAGTTATCTGGAGGTGTGTCGGACAAATGGAACCAGAATTGATCTGCTCTCTTCTGGATTTCAGTGAGGAGAGGGAACCGGCCCAGTTCTGCTCTACAAAACATGACTCGGAGCATTTCTGTGAATTTTGGCTGGGGTTTGGTTAATTTTGTGAATAGAGTTTTCCGAAATGTTCTGTCCAGAGTTTTGGGTTACAGATGGGAATGGATTTGACTTTTTTTTATTTATCTCCTAAATTATTCCATAAATCCCAAAAGTGATATGTGGATCATGTGTGCTGGTTTGCGGGTCTCTGTGTTTTTCATTTGATAATGATCGTAATTCCTTTCTTGATGTTTGACAATCTGTCAAACCAATCGGCTTTAATGATTTCTTTCTTTCTTCTGTACATTTGTCTTTTTCTCAGAGCTTTGTCAGCCACTGTATGAAATATTTTGGTTAACTGTTCTGTTGCCGAATTGATACTTGTAAATAAATGTGTCTATCATATTCTGAATATGAATGCTGTGGAGCTCTGCTTCATACTGTGCAGGACTGTCATTGGTCCATATAAATATGTTGGGGAGGGAATACAATTGAATGTTCTGATCAGAAGATGGCAGATTTACTGACTTGTTTACACTGAGGACTATATGGCTGTGATCTGAGAAAGGAAGCTGTGACATCACCATGAAGAAGTTGATCTGATTGTGGTCTATATCTGTACTAGTCCACTGTGCTGCTACCTCGAGGTGAGCAGTAAGTAAATCGACCCAGAGAGTCTCCCCTTGTCCTGCCATTAACTATATATAATCCCAGATTTTACAGAGCTGCAGGACGTGTTTCCCATGTCTGTTCACCGTGTTGTCATAGATGGGCTTTAGTACAGAGTTGATTCTGCTGTATATGTGCACTATTAATATATTTATCTCCAGCTGGACTAATGCAGTCTGGTTCATTCAGATCCCCATTAACAGCCCAGAGACTGAACGATCTCTGACTGTAGTGTTGGTACGGTGTCCTCATTACTCGTATGGGGGGATATCTGAACAAATGACTTCCTTATTAATTTTCATCCAGATGTGTGTTTTTCCTTTTTTTACCAGTTGAATATAGTGAAAGATGCTCTTTAAACCAAACGATAATTCCTCCTGAATCTCTTCCATTTTTTACATGAGGGGTTTTGATTGAAGGTATAAATAACTCTCTGTAGTTTAAAGGGGTGTAGAGACTCTAAACGACTCCATGTCTCAAGTAATATAATTATATCTGAACTATATACAATATTTAATAAATCAGGGTTAGTGCTTTTCTCTCAAAAGATGAGGAGATCATCCCCTGAATGTTGTAGCATGTTATTTTAAATGAGGACACTGAGAAATTGTCTATTTACCAGAAAGAATAATGTATGATTTTACGACCCAATATTGTTTTGAAATTGATTTACTCTTATTAAAATGCTTCACAAAACAATAATAATAACAGTAATAATAAAGGATGAAAGAATATGCTTGACTAAACTCACATTATAGGTAATTAAGTTAATAATCACATATAATTTTCAGCATGTGTTTGATCTGGCTGAGGTCACTGGTGTCTGAACTACCTCTACCAGCCACAACAGCGGCGTAGCGGTCCGACTGTCTGCCGGGATGCCATGTGACCCTCTCCTCGCTGACAGGACGTGTTATCTGGGGGCTCCTCAGAGCCGCGTCCTTGATAGATTTTGCAAACAGTCTCATGCCGTCTCGATGAATGTGGAGATGGTCATATAGATGTGCATGATTGATGCGCTGATGGTTTGCTATATGAACATTTGGCATGAGTGCACATACATCAGTTATCTCTGCATTAGTGGCATTGATGATGTTTTGTGGAACATCTCTGCGAGGCAGAAGTGTAGAGATGATGACTCTGGCACTGGGGTAGATCCCTCTAGCTGATTTCACCACGTTGATGAGGGCTTTGGCGATGTCCACTCTCCTGGTGCTGAGGTCGTTTGTCCCAGTGTGCAGTATAATGTAGCGCCCAGTTCCCCTTCTCTCAGCAGCTTCAAAGCAGCGTGAGAGGTGGGACACCAGAGTTTCCTCACAGTTCTCCCAGGGAACAGTCGTCTCTGGTCGAGGTGGTTACCGTTGGAGTCACAGAGGATGATGATGTGTTGTCTCTTCTCTTCTCTGTTGCTGCTGATAGATGTTGTGGTCTGTGGAGATCTCTGTCTTGTGCTGATGTCTTTTCTCTTGGAGTTCAGAGAAGCTTGAGAGACCTGAGAAACTTGCGTGGTTGCAGGGGATGGGATGGTGTGTGTTTGTGTGTTGACACACTGCTGCTGTATTGTGATGTGTTCAGGATGAGAGGTGTTGAGTGTCTCTGTGTTGGTACACTGTTGTTCTGTGGTTGTGATGTGTTCAGGGTTTATGCGTAGCTGTTGTCTCATCTCCTCCAGTTGTTTCTCCAGCATATTGCTGTGTTGATCTCTCTTGACCAGCTCCTCTCTCACCCTCTTCAGCTCCTCTCGCAGCTCCTGGTTGTTCTCCTCCAGCTGTCTGACAGTTGAGCAGAGCTGTTGAAGTTGTTGTGTGTTGAGGTGGCTGGTCTGGTTTTGGAGCTGGCAGAGGTTGTTGGTAGTTTCCTCTTTAAACAGGAAGTAGTCCTGCTCCAGCTCAGCGATGTTGTCTCTCAAGGCCTTGATCTTTGGGGATGCTGGAGAGACAGTGTTTCTGTGTGCTACAGGGGAGCTCGAGCTGAGGTCAGTGTTTGCAGCTGTTTTGTTGTAGGACTCTTCACCTCAGGATCTTGAACTTCTGAACCTCTATTTTAAAGTCTATGAAATTCATCAAGGCTGGGTGCTGACCCCTGGACCATGACATTGTGATACAGGTTTACAGTCAGCTTTATCTCCTTTTCTCCTTCTAGAGTGATTTGTCTACCTTTACTGATGCCACCTTTTCTGCTGCCGTGCATGGCAGTTATGAGAGTGCTGTGCCAGGCTGATGGGTGATCAGTGAAGAACAGCAGGTTACACTGGACTCTGTTTGGTTCTGATCCACTGTAATCAGACAGCAGCATCTCTGGATTCTCTCTAAGGATCATCTCGCTCATCTTCTTCTTATCTTTGTTTGTTAAAACTTCTGCTGGATAAATGATCTCCAGCTCCTCTTCCGTTTTGAAAGATGCAACTTCCTTAGAGCTGTGACCAACTGTTTTAACTGCCATTTTATGTTAGCTTGATGTTTAGGTTATATGTAATATTTTGTGATCTTTAAGTTTCTTAGAGGTCTTACCTTAAATACATAAATTATCGGAAACTAATATCAAAAGAGTCAGAAGATTTTTAAGTCTCTCTCTCTCTCTCTCTCTCTCTCTCTCTCTCTCTCTCTCTCTCTCTCTCTCTCTCTCTCTCTCTCTCTCTCTCTCTCTCTCTCTCTCTCTCTCTCTCTCTCTCTCTCTCTCTCTCTCTCTCAACAGGGGTGTAGATGCTGTGGTTACAACATTCTCCTTGCTGACTATATAGATGCAATTGAGCTCATGGAGCCCTGCATATGAAATATATTATGCAAAAGAGAACAGAATAAAGGCTGGATAATAATCACAGTCCACGGCGGTTACTGCAGCTAATGATCGCTATCCTCTGCGTTGTGAAAACACGACTGTGCTCGAGTATGAGGGCACAACAAACAGAACCACAGGATCCAGTCATTTACCGCTGACGTAAAATCTCTGACATGACATAAGAGCGATGGAGGACAGTAAGCTTGTTGAGCAACACACACTGAAATGACTTCGCAAAAGAGAGCTTCAATGTGGATTTGACGTGAACATCCTGACAGGAAGAGGTGAGATTCAACGTGCCAATCTGAGAGGAGCAGCTGAAGGGAAGTTGAGGTTTTGAGTCTGGTTCTGGAGCTTCTATTATCAACACAAGTCAACCCCATTTGTGTTCATTTGAGACTCGATCAGTCTCGTCACAGATACTCTTTTCTCGAGGAAGTTGTAGGCATGTCTAGAAGATCGGTCTCACACTGATTAGCTCTATATATTAAAGACGTTTTTGAAATTTAAGGCAGCATAGATGAGGAAGGAAAAAAAGAAAATGATTACTTGCAGACTCCAATTACATCTTTGGCTGAGGCAAAATGAAACTGGAATCAACAACAAGAGCCAAAAAATACTTTCCTTTGCATCGTCTTGTCCTCATCCAGGCCAACCTTTACAGGGTCACATGCCATGACCAGCAAACGCCTTTAAATGCCCCCCACTAGAGGTGTTCACACAGACCTCTCTGTTCATTTGTACAAAACAGGCAGCGTGCCAATCTAAATGAAAGTCATGTCCAGAATCCTCTGAGGTCAGTGAATGAGGGGAAGTGCAGAGGAAACTCAAAAACAGAAGTGACTTAAATTTCATTTGAAAGACGTCACTTTGGCCTGAGCATAATGAAGTGTTGCAGCACATCGGCACTGAAGTCTTTCGCTGTGAAAGGCAGGAAAAACTGCACATTGCACAACTGACTTCAGGATGGTGTTCTTGCCAGCTAAAGGCAGATTGAGGTTTCATGCTGTAGGTTTTTATACAAGAATCAAGTGACATGAAGAATATAAATATTAAGGTGAGCCCCGCTGGATCCTGAGCAGATATCTTGGCCTAATGGGGAACTATTACAATTGGAGAATAGCACAGTCCTAGATGAGAACAATTTTATTCAAAAAAGCACAATGCAAATTCAGTATTTCCTGGGGTGTAGTAAAATAAACTCAAATAATGACCTTCCTAATGTTACCGAAAAGTTTTTTTGAAAGATGAGGATAAAAAAAATAGTGTGTGGTTTGGTGTCCGTTATTCATTCATCATAGTTGATGCTGTTTGCTTTGGATCAATGCTACAGTGAAACCATGTCACTACTCAAGCATACTTCCTGCCTAACAGGAAGGTAGCGTGTGGGTTCCACCCAACCCTTCCTGTTCAGAATACCAGCAACCGTAGCACAGAATATCCACCCTACATTAACGTTTCCACAGCACTAAACAGAGAATGCAGAAGATGATCCCCTCTGCACCCTGTTGTGCCTAAATGCAACAGGAGTTGGAGCAAGTTTTTAAAACCACATGAATCCGTGGCAAACTTGAGCTTGTGTCTGTGCTGCTCTTACAGAGTAAGCTGGAGCACATCTGTCAGCATACTAACATCAGAGAACTGAAGAGCCCCAGGTGCAGTGTGCCCTGATAAATGCACCTTTACCCAACGTCAAGCAAACAAAACAAGCTGCCTGAGACTGCTTGTTGAAGGACATGAGACATTTGGTTGACTTTACAGACACGGGGCTCTACACTAACTACTTTCCCAACGAGTACATGTGCCCCTGAATGAAAAAACATGAGCACACAAAGAAATTTAGTAGCAAAGTGAAAAATGTAATACAGACTTTATTAACAAACAATTTATTACATACATAGTACACGCACACACACTCATACACGCAGTATAAATAAGGAACACACATCTGTGGGACAGCACAGACCACCAAAATCACACATTGACCCATGCCTACATAGGATAGCAGATGTCCAGCTGCTTTTGTATGTTGACCGTATGGCATACTTAGAGGTCAGATATGAGTGTGAAGCGATCCTCGGTGTTCCGCAACTGGTTTCGGGTCCTTGAATAACATATAGCGAGCGAGTAAGAGCAACCAGTGGACTTTCTGGTGCCATCCTAGGGAGTTGGTGCCCTATGTAAACTGCATAGTATGCACATTATCAGTGGCGGTACTGATAATAGAATAATGCACCATATCAAAGAAAATGATGATGAATGAAGATGACAATTTGCAAAACTGCAGCATCCCACAAATTGAATTTTTTTTTAAAAAAGGATGTTATTTCACATGTGCGTTTAAAGTATAACTTTTTAATGTATATAAACAAAGTGCATATAAATGTAACAATTCAAAACGAATACAATCTGAACATCATAATAAATTGGCTCCGCCCTCCCTCATGCATCCTTGGTTCATTGGTTGACACTGCGTGTGTGATTGACAGGAACAGGTGTTTGTAATCGTAAATCGCACACTGTGCTCGTAAATAATTTTTCCGGTTGGCACATATCTGATTTTATGGGCAAGTGAAATACTCACACTGTAGAGCAATGAGACATACTGATCGGCTGCAACATTAAAACAACCTGCCTAATATCATGTAGGTCCCCCTTGTGCCACAAAAACAGCTCTGTCCCGTTGAGGGATGGACTCCTCTGAAGGTGTCCTGTGGCACCGAGCCGTTAGCAGCAGATCCTTTAAGTCCTGTAAGATGCGAGGTGGGGCCGCTGTGGATCGGACTTGTTGGTCCAGCACATCCCGTAGATGCTCAATCGGACTGAGATTTGGGGAATCTGGAGGCCAAGTCAACACCTTGAACTCGTCATGTTCCTCATTCATTAGAGGAGCAGTGTATGTGTGATTCCTTGCATGATGTAAAAAAAGATCGGCTCTGATTCTAGGCACGGTCAGTCAATCGCTGATCACAGACTTAAGACGAAGATCGGCTGATTTATATCGGTGCACCCCTAATAATGACTTTGATTCAAAGAAGTTTGGCTTAAGTTTTTTTAAACATCAACTGTTAGAGGCATGTTTTATTAGCATAAGCAATATCTGATTAATTTAATTTAGCTAATGGAAGTTCTGTGCCAACAGGTCCTTCAATGTGCTTTTCCTGTAGCAGTATTGATGGTTACAAAGCTTAGAACTCCCTCTGGAAATTAGTTTTCCTTGCCTGAGGGTTTGAGGTTCTCTGTGTGTGGCAGATTCCAGTCTTCAAAAGGAAAGACTTAAAGAGTCTTAAGAGAATAAGAACATCACACCTCAGGGTTGTACAAGGACATCAAGTTAATTCAAGCAATACTGGGACTACAACGACGGGGGGAAATAAAGAAAAGGGGAAAATAAAAAGAGGAAAACAAATAAAAACAATAAAAACAGAAGAAATTAGGTTTCTAAATGGGCAAACACATTCCTTGACAATGATGTGATATGAATGAAGCCCATTCTGTAAGTGCACAAAGCGAAACTTGAGTAAACTTGAAGGAAAAGTTTTAAAAAATCATATTCAAATTTGCGTTTCCTTGCAAATATTCCAATTTGGTGCATCACAATGATGACACAAAGGTGTCTTGACATGTCCCTAGAAACATGAATGAGATTTGAGAGCATTTCCTTTATGTTTCTGTATGAAAAGAGTTGCAAGAACTATTCCTTCCATTCCTAAAATTGGAAATACATTTTGAAACCAACTGCACAAGTATTTCATTTGTAGTGCGTCTTGACATTTATGGGTAGTAATTCTAAGAATGGGAGATTAAATTACATGGTAAACCACAAACCATTTGACATTCAATTCCTACATGACCTTGCAAATATACATTTTTAGGAGCCTTTTCAAAGAAACGCAAAGCAGCAAATGAGCTAATGCAAAAAAGCGTGTGACTTCACAGTATGTAAGAGGGGAACTGTACATGTTTCACAGTGGTACGAGTGTGTTGGAAACCCGAGATATTAAAGATAAGTGTTATACAAACTACACACACACACAGAGAGTCAAAACTCATTAACATGAACTAACTGCCCCATTCTGCTTTAAAACAGGCTAGGGTTAGGGTTAAGGGTTATGTCAAAGCCACTTGAAGACGTGTGATCGCTCTGTGAATCATAAAAGGCTGTTTAATAAGTAAATATATAGTATGGGCAGCGCCAGCGTGTTAGTGAATGGTGCTGCTGTTTACACACAAACACACACTCACTCTCACTCTCACTCTCTCTCTCTCTCTCTCTCTCTCTCTCTCTCTCTCTCTCTCTCACACACACACACACACACACACACACACGCTCTCTCTCTCTCTCACACACACACACTCTCTCTCTCTCTCTCTCACACACACGCTCTCTCTCTCTCTCTCTCTCTCTCTCTCACACACACACACACACACTCACACTCGCTTTCTCTCTCTCTCTCTCACACACACACGCTCTCTCTCTCTCTCTCTCTCTCTCTCTCACACACACACACACACACTCACACTCGCTTTCTCTCTCTCTCTCTCACACACACACGCTCTCTCTCTCTCTGTCTCACACACACACGCGCTCTCTCTCTCTCTCTCTGACACACACACGCGCTCTCTCTCTCTCTCTCACACACACACACACACACACACGCGCTCGCTCTCTCTCTCTCTCTCTCTCTCACACACACGCTCTCTCTCTCTCTCTGTCTCACACACACACTCTCTCTCTCACACACACACGCGCTCTCTCTCTCTCTCTCTCTCTCTCTCTCTCTCTCTCTCACACACACACACGCTCTCTCTCTCTCTCTCTCTCTCTCTCTCTCACACACACACACGCGCTCTCTCGCTCTCTCGCTCTCTCTCTCTCTCTCTCACACACACACACACACACACACACACGCTCTCTCTCTCGCTCTCACACACACACACACGCTCTCTCTCTCTCTCTCTCTCTCTCTCTCTCTCTCTCTCAAATTCAAATTCAAATGAGCTTTATTGGCATGACTGTAAACAGTGTACAATGTTGCCAAAGCATTGAGTAATAAACACATTACAATCATAAAAAAGAAAACAATAAAACATGTAAATACAATAAATTAATGATTATAAAATATAAATGAAAAAGTAAAATACAGAGAGCAATGATGAAGGGAGGGAAAATATGATATTAAATGTGAGTATGAATAGAGCTGTAAACTGATGAGGGGTCAGTCTCTCTCCCTCATGTGATGACAGCACGACACATACTGTGCTGCCAGCTCAACACACTCCACTCTCTCTCCCATTAGATACGACAGTTTGTCTATATCATTTATGTGCTGGAATTCAGGTATAATTGGAGTTATCTGTGTAAAGTGTGTGTTTCTAATGGTCTCATATTTACTGCAGTGAGTGAGGAAGTGAAGTTCATCCTCCACGACTCCTTCAGTGCGGCGTGAACACAGTCTGTCCTCTCTGGGTCTCCGGTTCTGTGTGTGTCGACCCGTCTCTACAGACAGACTGTGCTCACTCAGACGATACTTCCACAGAAGTTTTCTTTGTCTATAATCTTTAATATGGATCAAATATGGGGCCAATTTATAATCTGTCTTGATTCTGTGGAAGTAGTTTAATTTATGCACTTGTGTGACTTTGTGCTGCCAATCATGGATGTATTCTTCCTGTGTTATTCTTCCTATCTGTTTGAGTTTGGCCAATCTGAACGGGATGGGTGAATTTAATTGATATTGTTGTATTAAATAGCTCATTGAGTCAGTCTCTGGGTGCGCTGTCCTGTGTGTAAAGGCACAGTGATGGTAATAATCTGGAGATGCGTCGGACAAATGGAACCAGAATTTAGCCGCTCTCTTCTGGATTTCAGTGAGGAGAGGGAACCGGCCCAGCTCTGCTCTACACCCCAGACTCGGAGCATTTCTGTGAATTCCCAGGATGTTTTTACAGAATTCCAGGTGGAAAATTTCAACAGGGCTTTTGTCCCAAGATTCATAATTGAATTTATATTTGGGGCCCCAGATTTCACAGCCATACAGGAGAATGGGTTTGATGATGCTGTCGAAGACTTTCAGCCACAGTTTAATGGGGGGGTTGAATTTAAATAATGATTTCCTGATGCTATAATATGTTCTACGGGCTTTATCAGTCAGATCTTTTATTGCCGAATCGAGCTGTCCTGAAGCAGAGATTGTTAGACCCAAATAATTATAGCTGTTGGTATGATGAAGAATTGTTCCCCCGATTGTGAAGATATATTTATTGCTCATGATGCGATTCTTTTTCTGGAAGATCATGACTTTGGACTTCTCCATGTTTAATGGTAAAGCCCAATCTCTGCTGTATGTTTCCAGAATGGAGAGGCTTTGATGGAGCCCCTCTTCATTAGGGGACAGCAGCAGGAGGTCGTCAGCGTAAAGGAGGCATTTGATTTCTCTGCCATCTAAGATCGGTCCAGGGCAAGATGACTTCTGAAGGGTTGTGGCCAGTTCATTAATATAGAGATTAAATAGAGTTGGGCTGAGGCTGCAGCCTTGACGAACTCCCTTGGTCTGATTGAAATAATCGCTTCTTTTGTCGTTAATTTTCACACAGCATTGATTTTCAGTGTACATGTCTTTGATGACATCATACGTGTTTCCTCCGATGCCACTCTGGAGGAGTTTCAGGAAGAGTCCGTCATGCCAAACAGAATCGAAGGCCTTTTTAAAATCAATGAAGCAGCCGAATATTTTGCCTTGTTTAGTTTGTTGAACATGTTTGTGTATCAGTGTGTGGAGTGTGTAGATGTGATCAGTCGTTCTCTGTTTGGGCATGAATCCAATCTGACATTTATCCAGTGTCTCGTGTTCTTGAGTGAAGTTCACTACTCTGTGATTGATAATGCAACAGAAGAGTTTCCCGAGGTTGCTGCTGACTGTAATGCCCCTGTAGTTGTTGGGGTTGTACTTGTCCCCTTGTTTGAAAATTGGGGTGATTTTATTTTTCTTCCAGTTCTGGGGAAAGTGTCCTGATTTTAATAAAAGATTGAATAGTTTGAGAATAGCATCTTGCAGTTTGGGGCTGCTGTGTTTCAGCATCTCATTGTATATTCCATCCAAACCGCAAGATTTATTATTTTTGAGGGATTTCATTCGTTCAGTCAGTTCATTTAATGATATGGGGGCGTCCAAATGGTTTAATTGATCTTTAATTGTGTGTTCCAGATGATGTAGTTGGGAGGTCAGATGTTTTTGGCTGGGGTTTGGTTCATTTTGTGAATACAGGTTTCCGAAATGTTCTGTCCAAAGCTTTGGGTTACAGATGGGAATGGATTTGGCTTTTTTTGATTTATCTAAATTATTCCATAAATCCCAAAAGTAATTTTCATTGACAGCCTCCTCAATCTTGTTGAGTTTAGCTGTCATATGTTCCGCTCTTTTCCTTCTCAGTAGCGACTTGTACATTTTAAGGGTTTGGTGATATGTGGATCGTGTGTGCTGGTTTACGGGGTCTCTGTGTTTTTCATTTGACAATGATCGTAATTCCTTTCTCAATGTTTTACAATCCTTGTCAAACCAATCAGCTTTAATGATTTCTTTCTTCTGTATATTTTTCTTTTTCTCAGGGCTTTGCCGGCCGCTGTATGAAATATTTGCGTTAACTGTTCGGTTGCAGTATTGGTACTTGTCTTGTCTAATTGAAATTTGGTGTTGATGAATGTGTCAATCATACTCTGAACATGAATGCTGTGGAGCTCAGCTTCATACTGTGCTGGACTGTCATTGGTCCATATAAATATGTTGGGGAGGGAATATAATTGACTGTTCTGATCAGAAGATGGCAGATTGGCTGACTTGTTTACACTGAGGACTATATGGCTGTGATCTGAGAAGGGACGCTGTGACATCACCATGAAATAGTTGATTTTATTGGGGTCTAAATCTGTAATGGCATAGTCCACTGTGCTGCTGCCTCGAGGTGAGCAGTAAGTGAATCGCCCTAGAGAGTCTCCTCTTGTCCTGCCATTGACTATATATAACCCCAGACTTTTACAGAGCTGCAGGACGTGTTTCCCATGTCTGTTGACCGTGCTGTCATAACTCTGACGGGCTTTACTGCAGAGTTGATTTAAATGTGCACTATTGATATATTTATTTCCCGCTGAACTAACATAGTCTGGTTCCTTTCCTGTTCTTGCGTTCAGATCCCCCATTAACAGCACAGAGCCCAGAGACTGAAACTGAGTGATCTCTGACTGTAGTGTGGGGAATATGTCCTCATTATAATAGGGGGACTCGTAGGGGGGGATATACACTGCACACAGATAAACATCCTCATCTGAACAAACAACTTCCTTATTAATTCTCATCCAAATATGTGTTTTCCCTTTTTTTACAGGTTGGATGTAGTGGGAAAGATCCTCTTTAAACCAAACGATAATTCCTCCTGAATCTCTTCCATTTTTTACATGAGGGGTTTTGATTGAAGGTATAAAGAACTCTCTGTAGTTTAAAGGGGTGTAGAGACTCTAAACGACTCCATGTCTCAAGTAATATAATTATATCTGAACTATATACAATATTTAATAAATCAGGGTTAGTGCTTTTCTCTCCAAAAGATGAAGAGATCATCCCCTGAATGTTGTAACATGTTACTTTAAATGATGTCATCGAGCAATTTTCTATTTACCAGAATGAATATGATTTTACGACCCAATAATGTTTTGAAATAAAGTAAATTAATTAATATGCATCACAAAATAATAATAATAATGATAACAATAATAATAACAGCAATAGTAAAGGATGAAATAATATGCTTGATTAAACTCACATTGTTGGTAATTAAGTTAATAGATTATCACAGATAATTTTCAGCATGTGTTTGATCTGGCTGAGGTCACTGGTGTCTGAACTACCTCTACCAGCCACAACAGCGGCGTAGCTGTCCGACTGTCTGCCGGGACGTCGTGTGACCCTCTCCTCGCTGGCAGGACGTGCTATTTGGAGGTTCCTCAGAGCCGTGTCCTTTATGGCCTTAGCAAACAGTCTCATGCCGTCTCGATGAATGTGGAGATGGTCATATAGATGTGCATGAGTGATGCGCTAATGGTTAACTATATGAACATTCGGCATGAGTGCGCACACATCCGTTATCTCTGCATTAATGCCTCTGATGATATTTTGTGGAACATCTCTGCGAGGCAGAAGTGTAGAGATGATGACTCTGGCACTGGGGTAGATCCCTCTAGCTGATTTCACCACGTTGATGAGGGCTTTGGCGATGTCCACTCTCCTGGGGCTGAGGTCATTTGTCCCAGTGTGCAGTATAATGTAGCGCCCAGTTCCCCTTCTCTCAGCAGCTTCAAAGCAGCGTGAGAGGTGGGACACCAGAGTTTCCTCACAGTTCTCCCGGGGAACAGTCGTCTCTGGTCGAGGTGGTTACCGTTGGAGTCACAGAGGATGATGATGTGTTGTCTCTGCTCTTCTCTGTTGCTGCTGATGGATGTTGTGATCTGTTGATATCTCTGTCTGGGGCTGATGGATGTTGTGATCTGTTGATATCTCTGTCTGGGGCTGATGTCTTTCCTCTTAGAGCTCTGAGAAGTTTGAGAGACCTCAGAAGCATGTGTGGTAGCAGGTGATGGGATGGTGTGTGTTTGTGTGTTGACACACTGCTGCTGTTGTGTTGTATTTGTGATGTGTTCAGGAGGAGATGTGTTGAGTGTCTCTGTACACTGTTGTCCTGTGGTCGTGATGTGTTCAGTGTTTGTGTGTAGTTGTTGTCTCATCTCCTCCAGTTGTTTCTCCAGCATATTGCTGTGTTGATCTCTCTTGATCAGCTCCTCTCTCACCCTCATCAGCTCCTCTCGCAGCTCCTGATTGTTCTCCTCCAGCTGTCTGACAGTTGAGCAGAGCTGTTGAAGTTGTTGTGTGTTGAGGTTGCTGGTCTGGTTTTGGAGCTGGCAGAGGTTGTTGGTTGTTTCCTCTTTAAACAGGAAGTAGTCCTGCTCCAGCTCAGCGATGTTGTCTCTTAAAGCCTTAATCTTTGGAGATGCTGGAGAGACAGTGTTTCTGTGTGTTACCGGGGAGCTCGAGCTGAGGTCAGTGTTTGTGGCCTCTGTACTGCTCTTCACCTCAGGATCTTTTTTAATCTTCTGAACCTCTATTTTAAACTCCACAAAATTCTTCTGAAATTCATTTAGGCTGGGTTCTGACCCCTGGACCATGACTGTACCATTGTGATACAGGTTTACAGTCAGCTTTATCTCATTTCCTCCTTCTAAAGTTATTTGTCTTCCTTTACTGATGCCTCCTTTCCTGCTGCATTGCATGGCAGTTATGAGGGTGCTGTGCCAAGCTGATGGGTGATCAGTGAAGAAGAGCAGGTTACACCGGACTCTGTTGGGTTCTGATCCACTGTAATCAGACAACAGCATCTCTGGGTTTTCTCTAAGGATAATTTCTTTCATCTTCTTCTTATCTTTGTTGGTTAAAACATCTGGTGGATATCTGATCCCCAGCTCCTCTTCAGATTTGAAAAATGCAGCTGCCTCAGACAGGCCTGAGCTGTGATCAACAGTTTTAACTGCCATGGAATGTTAGCTTGGCTAGCCGTTAGCTTGATGCTTAGTGTATATATAATAATTATGTGATCTTAAGTTTTCTTAGAGGTCTTACCTTAAAAATCTTCTGCCTCTTTTGATATTACTTTAGTTTCCAATCATTTAATTATCTTTTGAGTCATAAAACATACATTTTCTGGCAAAAATGAAAGTTACAGCAAGAGCTGATATTTTTTGCTGCCAACTGCCATCGGAGCTCTCTCTCGCACGCACGCACGCACGCACGCACACACTCACACACTCACACACTCACACACTCACACACTCACACACACACACACACACACACACACACACACACACACACACACACACACACACTCTCACACACGTATATACTCAATAGTTCAGTTCACTTATAATATACATTTAGAACGGCACCGGAGGAGCATTTGACCAGAATTTAAATAAGAAGTGAATTAAACATCTGTGAACTTGCCCACAAACAGACACATACAGGACGTCCTGGAGACTTCCGAATGTCAAATAATGTCTCATATTCTGACTTCCTCTATTAATCAACTCTCCTCACTATTTCTCTCTCTCTCACACACACGTCTCACGGTCTCAGAGCTCTCAGGGGATTTCCTGCCATTATTGATCCCTGTGTTCCTGACTGGTATTACTGGAGTGGTGTGAAAGATAACAATTATCCCAACAGAGATGTCAGGACAGCAGCACTATCCTTAGCAAAACCTTTAACAGTGCCATAAATTCACCATGATACAGAACATCAGACCACGATCACTGGAGAACATGAACCAAAACATAAATGTCCAGGAAAAGGAGTGGAAGTGGAGGGAAGCTCTTTGCTGAGTTACTCTTCACTCACTATAACGGCCATTATGTGGACGGATCTTTACCGTCCGTCCGTCCGAAGATGATCTCTTCGGCCCACTAACAGCGGGTGTCACAGGGTTGGGTTAGATTTATAGAAGAACTTGTAGTAAACAATGAAAGTGAATTTGGAGCACTGTAAATTTATCAGCACACGTTACTAAACTGAAAGAACGCAACATCTGTTTTTCTGTGCACAAGATGAAGTTCGTGGAGCAGCACAGAACAAAGCTGCACATAAGCATCACGGTTTGATTAAATCACATCACAGCCCTTTAATATTCACATTAGGTCATCGCGTATAGATCAGAAGCATCGTTCAGCCCTACACAGTGCAATAGAAAGAAGTGTTTTTGTGTTATTTTGCAGCATGCATTAATTGTATCTCATCACATTCAGTTCAGACTGCAAACTCACGTCTTGTGTTTCTGCATGACGCTGGAGATCCAGAAGCAGCTGAACAGAGCTGTGCAGGACACACTGGCGATCAGTTCTTGCTCAAGACACTAAATAATATGTGTGTTGTGAAAAGTGTGATACAAATATAAATGACTAGTGTAGACAAATGTATTTTCTCAAGAAATACGGCTGCACCTAACATTCATTTTATTAAAAAGCTTAATCTAACGATTCTTTTTCCGATTAATTTAATGACTAATTTGCCAATTTTCCAAAAGATTTTTGTTAATATTACTTGATTAATATAAGAATTAATTAACCCAAAATAAATATAAAAAAACTTCTCATTAATATTTCAATATTTTATTAAATTATCAAATGTACATGAAGCAAAGTGTGCACTGATGGGCATTATTCTGCAACAGAAATATCCCCGTCTAAACTGGAATCTCCGTTTTACAGTTCAACTTTCATTTTATTTTGGAGATTTTAAGTAAGAACTTGTTCAATTCGAGCAAAAGGAAAATGCAAATCTACATTTAGCAATCCAACAACAAAATAAATGAAACAAAATGTTGAATTCAAGTCACTTTCAGGAGGAATATCAAAACATTGTGCAACCTCGAGTTTAGCAGTTCAACATAAAATCGTTTTACAGTAAATTTAGAGCAATTTGAGTAACACTTAAATGTTTTTTAGTTACGTAACAGCGGTGCAGAAATGACTTTTAACATGATGGGGCGATGAGGAAACATTTAAAAATCTATTTTAAGTGACTACTACGAACAGAAACACGCGTTGTAATACTAATATGTCATGTTTGGGAGGGGACAAAAAGTAAACGGGACTTACGGTGCTGCTGTAGCTGATGGTTGTATTTGGATTTTTGCCACAGCATTTAATATTATTGATTGAGAATACCACCTTTTTACTAAACAGATCCTAATCTTCCAAACTTAGTGAGTAACTGGTCAAAAATCCCCATACAGATCAAAACAATGCACAAAATAAGATGACAACAGTGTAAGGAAAGCTAAAAAACTCATCAAATATAACATGTTATTAGGACACCAGCAATTCACTGACGAGCGGTACTGGCTGACACTAGGGCTGCACAATTAATCGAAATAAAATCGAAACCGCAATATGACCTTGTGCAATTATTCAATTGCAAAGGGCTGCGATTTAATTAAATATATATTCTGCTCCCTTCAAATATTATTTGCGCTGCTCAGTCCGGTTACATGAATTCCGATCATTAACAGAAGCGCTCAGAGTTCCGTTTGCGCACGCGCGCTGAACGCGTTATTTACACTAAACCAGCGCGTCCTGCGTCAAGCATTTATGATTATTATCTGTGGCAGCAGCATTTCAGTCTCCGCAAGACACAGGTATCATAATAATAACGCAGAATACAAGATGTAATTCAAACATCTTTATTAAATGATTGTTGAGCAAACAGTATTAACAGTAACACCTGTAGAGTCCAGAAACATGCGCTCTTCATTCTCCTTCATTTGTTTACCGCTCACGAGAGAGCGTGTCGCACTTATTTCAGTCCCCGCGGAAACAAGTGAAAGCGGAACTAATAGTACCAACATCCAACATATAATACATCTATATCAAATATTTAGTGACTATAATATAGTGCATTGCTAAATTAAATATAATAAAATAATGAATAAAAATAATTAAATTAAATGTGACAAACTAATACAAATTTTCACTTTAAATTTAATTACACCAATGGGTTCAACTTCAGTTTGACATTAAGCCTCATTCTTTAGGACTATCTTAAAAACTAGTAGGCTTATACAAACTATTCTTTACTGTATATAAGGCCTAGAATAAAGAGTAACATTTATATTTTGTGTATACTGAATTATTCAATCAATCATTATTTTTGACAGCAAAAACTAGGCATTATGGTTTAAAACCACCGATCTAGAAGATACAGATCGGATCTTTCTGCGCTGTATTCTTGAATATTATTCTCTAGCACAAAACGGCTCATGTATGCCCTGTCCCGCTCAGCACGCATTGCCTCTTTCACCCCGTGTGAGTAAACATGAGGCGTCGCAGAAGTTAACCTGGTTCCTAACCCTTTAGATCATAAAGTTTTTTCCTTCTACATTAATCAGCATGTTACGAGCCTTTAATAATAAACAAATAGATCTCAGTTCTAATTTTGATGTCATCATCTCTGGCAAGGAAAAACAGCTAGTCTTGCTCACATTCAGACTTCAAAATGTTCTCTCGGGGCAACTCTGAACCCCCTACAGCACCATTCCCCTCACAAGGGCTTCTATGCCCCCATACAAATCAAACGTATCAAAATGTAAAAAAAAAAAAAAAAAAAAAATTATGTAATGATCTGAATGTAAAAATATTCAAACAAATATTGGACTGATGTGATTATGCTTCTAAACGAACAGATGATCTTTTAAGATTCATACACAACTGCACTTGATCGATAAACATCAAATATTGCAATATTTTGGTAGAAGATCCCTCAGACTCCACTGCTTTGGCTTTCTCTGGTCTCCAATTCAGTTTTTTTAATAGTATTTTTACTGTTTAGGTTTTTTTGTTCTGCAAACTTAAGAAATGTGAATGTATATCGTGATAAATATCGAACGATATGAAAACTAATATTGTGATAATATTTTTGGCCATATCGCCCAGCACTACAGACAAGATGATCAAGTGCAGACTTAATATTGATTTCTCATGAGGACCACAAGCATGTAGGGTGCCATTTGGGACAGGGCCAACAAGTCTTTTCATCCAAGTGGATATGCCCACTCCAATAACAGGCATGTGATATGCTTGAAAACAGATGCAAGTGAGAAGTGGTCTCCAACAGGAAAACCAACTTCCCCATGACATTTCTGCTTTCACTCATTTAAACCTAAGAAACACACACGTGCAGCAAAGCACCGGGAACACTAATATTATAACTTGCATATTAAAACTGCTGAATCAGTCCTTGAGCAGAACAAGGTCTATACATGTGTTGCAAACTAATACTGACATCTGGATGTAACTGTTTCAAGCAATAAATGGCAATGAAGATACCTGGTATGCTGGCCTTTATCATAAACATCATTGCACACATGGAGAATTAGCATACGGAGAATGATTTCACAGCCACAACAACACTTCACTTCACCATTTTTGTGGAGGATTCACCTTAACAGCTTTGAATTGTGGCAGAATTTCTTGGTTTCTAAACTAAAATTATGAGGAAGGTGCTACGTTGACAAATTGCCCCTGAAAGATTGAGCAGCATTCAACAGGATGGGCATGTTGGCTTCCTGAACCAAATGAACAAAGAGGCACCAAAACTTCAGTCTCAGCACTGCAAGAGGAAGTGGTTTTGAGACAGAGAATAAAATGACATCATTACACATAAACCAGAACACCAGATATTAAAAAGGGGCTGAGACAGTGTACTACAGCTGTGGTTGAGAATGCTAAAAGGGATCATATATATATATATATATATATGGCTGATCGTTGTGTGTGACCTCCAGTGAGACTTGAGAGCAGAGATTATAGTGTGCAACAGTCTGGATCTGGAAGTAAAAATCCCATTCATTTATCCCATAAACCTTTAGAGGCAGACCATGAGCTCTGGGGTTGTTCATTGATGGTACAGTGAGGGAAAAAGAATTTGTCAGTGGGCAAACGTACAAAATCAGCAGGGGGTCAAATACTTTTTTCCCTCACTATATAAGTTTCTGTTGAAGACATCCATATCCATCACTTCAATATCAGTGTTTGATAGCGGAATACACTGTAAACATCTACATTACCCATGGTCAGTAGAGAAAGCGTCACCGATCTGAGAACCGAAATCAGCCTGGAAGTGCCCGCCACTCCCATGACGCCTGTGAATGACGTAAACGAGTCGGTGTCTCTTCACACTTATGCTGTGTTCCAATCAAAGTCGGATGTGAGAAATTCTCAAACATCGATTGCATAAAGTTCTCAAGGTGAAGTTACGTTTGGCAAAAATGCGTTTAGAGCTCAAATATGAGAACACATGCCATGCAAATGAAATATTACATCTTTTCAGAAACAAAGTCTGCTTGCCAATCTTGCTCTATTCATGGTTAAAACATTTATAGAGATTAAGAAGCCATTTTATTGATTTGATGTTGACCATTTACTATATATGCACCATGGAATACAATATTAACAGTAATCACATCATTGAGAGATGTTTACACTCATTTCTCCTTCAAGTATCCATAGATTGATATCGTGTCAGCGGGACGGGCAGATATTTGGCTTTCATGGCTCATGTTGAGCTTTGATTGACAGCCTACAGAGCTGCGGCTTTATTCAGTAAATAAAAGTTCTCTTTATTTAAAAAGACCTCCACATTGAGTTTAACCTGTGATAATGGACAAACCAATAAAAACAAACTATAAAATATTTAGTGCAAGTGTGAACTATTACAATCTTAATCATCATGAAATCTAATTTACATGGAGGAATATTTCATTTACCTTTAAATGGTAATTAATGTACACAAAACAGAATACAAATTATAATCTGCAGAAAATAACTTTATTAAATTGAATTCAATTGTGTGTCCGACAGTCGGCTTTGTCATTATTTTATATTGCTTCATAAAATCCTATATTGCAATGTAAACGGTTGATTTGATAAATAGGGTTAGCATGTCCTGCGCAGAAACAAAATGGCAGATGAGCTTATCCCAAGTCATGCGGGTCTGTGGAAACTGGATGTCAGATGACAGAATTGAGTTTATGGTTTTTCAGGTCCTGCATTGTTTTTAAAATCTTAATGACAAGAGGTGTCAGCTATATGTTAAGTGTTTGGACCCTTGTCTGTGAACTGCATCACTTCTGCCTTAATTACAAAATTGCCTAATCAACAAATCGAAAATGAGTAATCAAATTAACTTGAGTAATTGTGACAGTCCTACGTGTAAGCAAACAAACCTGCAGTGCTCCCATTGGCGTCCGATTGTCACCAGAGACATCTAGCAACCATATTGATCAACCATGCCACAACACAGCATTAGTTATACATGAATACGATCATCAGAACACATTATAACTTACACTATTGTGAACATTTTTCCTATTGTGAACATTTTTCCTATTGTGAACATTTTTCCTAGCATTTTCCTAAGTGGTGGACCATCGCCGATGTAATAAATTAAATATATTAAAAATGAATAAAAAAATCATTAAATGAAATGTGACAAACTAATAACAAAATGTCACTTTTAAATGTAATTACACCAATGGGTTCAACTTCAGTTTGACATTAAGCCTCATTCTTTAGGACTATCTTATATACAGTAAAGAATAGTTTGTATAAGCCAACTAGTTAAGGCCTAGAATAAAGAGTAACATTTATATTTTCAAGTTATATTTTGTGTATACTGAATTATTGACTGACAGCAAAAACTAGGCATTATGGTTTTAGCAACACGGAAATGTAGTTAACAGTGACATTGAGCAGAACGCTTACATATAACCATATAATAAAATTTAAATGATCAGCATCGATTGATGAGATGGAAATTGGAGATCGGATGTTAAAATCCTGATTGGAGCGTCACTAATATTCAAGTTAACTGTGTTTCAAAAACTAATGTTGATGATTAGTGGGAGGAGATCCGGTCACAAAATGGACAAAATCATGTACATGGTGGATGGTGACATTTGGATATGAAGAAGACTTTGTTTCACTGTTTACATATTTATTTGTTTGTGGTCTCAGTTTGTTTCACGGTTTATATATTTATTCGTTTGTGGTCTCGGTTTGTTTCACGGTTTATATATTTATTCGTTTGTGGTCTCGGTTTGTTTCACGGTTTATATATTTATTCGTTTGTGGTCTCAGTTTGTTTCACGGTTTATATATTTATTCGTTTGTGGTCTCGGTTTGTTTCACGGTTTATATATTTATTCGTTTGTGGTCTCAGTTTGTTTCACGGTTTATATATTTATTCGTTTGTGGTCTCAGTTTGTTTCACGGTTTATATATTTATTCGTTTGTGGTCTCGGTTTGTTTCACGGTTTATATATTTATTCGTTTGTGGTCTCGGTTTGTTTCACGGTTTATATATTTATTCGTTTGTGGTCTCAGTTTGTTTCACGGTTTATATATTTATTCGTTTGTGGTCTCAGTTTGTTTCACGGTTTATATATTTATTTGTTTGTGGTCTCAGTTTGGCTCTTTTTAAGAGGACTCAAGTGTGAAAACCCCAGCAGCCTTTTTGCAGTTGAACATGTGGAAAACATCACCATTATAATCGCAGTTCAAATCACAAATCGCAATATTTTTCAAAATAATCGCAATATGACTTTTTGTCCAAATCGTGCAGCCCTACTCGGAATTGGTGTCCGGTGACGGAACACGAGGACAATTGCGTTTCAGATCGTACATGCAGCGAGGATTTTACGCATGCGCAGTGACACGATTTAAGCATTTTCACACGTTTCAGTGTGGACGAGCAACTTTTGGAAAACACTTGAAAATGCTAGTGTGGATGGAGAGCGTTTAGAAATGAAAACGCCGTTTTCAAAATTACCCGCATGAATGTAGACATCGCCTGAGACCAAGATAGCTAATCATTCTTTCTTCTCCCAAGTGGCCGGCATCTTTTCATGCCCCAGAGAAGCGATGTGTTGTGAAAAGTGCAAGACAAATAAATATGACTTGACTATTGAGTTAGCACAGTGATCGAATTATTGGTGGGGGTGATATGACCAAAATCTTATATCGCAATACGAGTCATTTTATATCACGATAACAATTATGGCAGGACGGAGGGTGGGGTCGGTTCGTGATTTTAATGGTAAACTGAACCAAAAAGACACAAACACACATATGACGGTCAGCTGCCGTAAACATTCAGTCTCTGTCGCATTCACTGTCCTCAGTCGGCCTTTATCCCTCTCTGAGGCTTAATTAGCCTGATAAGGGACCGGGTGTGTATAATCACGACCCGCCCTCCGCCCCGTCACAACAATATAATAAAATATAATATACACAATATAGTAAAAGTTTTCTGGAAACCCTAACTCAATAAACTAGGTTTATTTATGAAATAACTACATTGTAATGCCTATTTTTGTAACTCCACACAGTGAATTAAATACTTTATTTGGAACAATGTCAAAATAAGTAAATAAATAATAAAGAGGAATAGTTGTCATTTATAATCAACTTGTTTAAAAAAAAAAAAAAAAACCATTCTAAAATTTCACAGTATGCCACATTTCAGTCAGAAAGAGTTGTTGATGAATATTAATATTATTATAAACTTTTCTCAAAGTAATGTGACAGAAAATAAATGTGTATATATACACACACACACACACACACACACACACACACACACACACACGCAGACACAGATTTATGTTCAATAAAAAGACTGCTCTGATTTTATTAGTCATTTAAATGTAGGAAATGCTCGCTGTATCGCAGTGGCATGTCATGTCCAGTGTGGACAGACAGATTGCTAGACACGGTGTCGTACTTCTGTTTACCTAAAGCCAGAGACGTAATAATTTCTTCAGTTCAAGGAGACATCAACAATGCACATATAAAAGAAGGCTTCCACCCACGAGGTGCCTATACAGCATCACCCATCTACCTTTGTAATGCACATCCTAACTTCACCAATTACTGCAGCTACAAATTTGGATGGATAACATGAAATGCAATCTGTAAAGATCGGGCATTACTTTGAGGAAAGTGAATGTAAACCATCTCTAGTAGTGACCTTTCACCTTTCTGGTGATGTAAAAGAGGTAATGAACTTCTGGTCTGTGATTTCAGTAACCTCTGGCAATTAACCCAGATAAAGGATCTATTCAACATGCTTTCTGCGTTATCTGTTTACAATAGCTGCACGTCGCTGGTTCTTATGGGTCACACTGAAGTAAACAAAGAGTTCTCTCGCTCTCTTCTCCTCGAAGGCCAAGCGAAGGCTCAGTGAAGCGGACGAAGGCTCAGTGATGCACTCATTCCCTCATAGAATGGCAGGGTCATAGTCGATCAACTCGCCTGTTTCACAGAGATTTCCAACATGTTCCATCTTGCAGAGGTCCAACTTCATGCATACAGAAGAAAGTAAAAACTGCCAAACGCTTTCATTTCAGCAGACAGCAAAGAGCAGGCCTAAACAACATCAATGTCAACTCCGTCCTGCCACACACATACACAGACACAAACAGATAGCTGGCACAGTGCCCGTTATCTACCCTCTTCATGGGCATGTCGCACGTCTATGTCACTGTTATTATTGTCAGAGCATTGTTCCCACATAGACGTGAGCAGACTGGAGTGTGTGTGTGTGTGTGTGTGTGTGTGTGTGTGTGTGTGTGTGTGTGTGTGTGAGAGAGAGACCGCTCTGAGCCAAATGGGCATTATTCTCATCATCATCATCATCATCTGACCAAGAGCAGTTTCCACTTTTCAAATCCTACAAGGCAACCTGCTAAACAGCAATACCCTTTTATCAAATCTGTTTTGAAGAGAGTAGAAAAGGTCAGAAGGGAAATCCCAACATGCTCTGCGAGAGACTAGCTGTCTGTAGAATCAGTCATCAACGTCATTGTTTTCGGTCATGGGTATGAAAAGACCGGGTCTGTATGGATAAAATCTCAACAACTAGTCAAAACATTGAACAGTCTAACATGCGTCATCTGTGTGAGACAGAAACAATCAACATCTAAAGTATTTGCTACCAAAACCCATAAAAGCTGCCCTAAGGCCAGAAACATACAGTTGTGGACAAAAATATTGGCACCCTTGGTAAATATGCACCCTTATATTCAATACTCAGAGCTGTTAACTTGCCAAAGGGAGGCTGCACAGAGTCTTGTCCTATAATGCCTGATGAGGTTGGAGAATACATGACAAGGGATTCAAGATCATTCCTGCATACAGAATCTCTCCAGATCCTTCAAATTCAGAGGTCCACATGGTGGACTCTCCTCTTCAGTTCGTCCCACACGTGTTCTATGGGGTTCAGGTCAGGGATGGTCACGGCAGAACCTTGATTTTGTGGTCAGTGAACCATTTTTGTGTTGATTTTGATGGGGTTTTTTTTGGATCATTGTCTTGCTGGAAGATCAACCAGAGCTGGCAGAGGCAGTCAGGTTTAGATTTGTTTGTTGGTATATGATAGAGTCCATGATGCCATGCATCCGAATGAGATGTACAGGACCTCTGGCATAAAAACAGCCCCACAACATTAAAGATCCAGCACCACATTTAACCGTGGGCATTGGTGCGCCAAACCCATCTCTGGTGTTTGTTGCCATAAAGTTTTTTTGTTTGTTTCATCTGACCACAGAACCCGGTCCCATCTGACTGTGTCTGGCAAACTGAAGACGCTCGAGTTTGTTGTTGGATGAGAGCCCCTCCCAAACAACTTGTGATGTAGGTGATTATTTTTAACTTTCTGACCCCAAGACCCATTTCTGCAATTCTCCAGCTGTGATCCTTGGATATTCTTTGGCCACTTGAACCATCTTCCTCACTGTGCGTGGAGACGATATAGACACACGTCCTCTTCCACGCAGATTCTTAACATTTCCAGTTGATTGGAACTTCTTAATTACTGCCCTGATGGTGGAAATGGGTATTTCCAATGCTTTGGTTGTTTTCTTATAGCCACTTCCCATTTTGTTAACTCAACAACCTTTTGCCGCACATCAGAACATTATTCTTTAGTCTAACCCACTGTGATGGATGATTACGGGAATTTGGCCTGTGCGTTACCTCATATTTATACCCCTGTGAAACAGGAAGTCATGGCTGAACAATTTCATGTTCCTAGTCACCCAGTTGCACTAAAAAAAAACGAAAAATATGAATTATGGGATATACTTCAGATATATTTTACTCATAACAATTTCTAGGGGTGCCAGTAATTTTGGCCACCACTGTAATCAACAAAGGTACACAAATGCAGATGCCACCATGCAGTTCTGTTCGAATAGAAAAATGATTGTAGACTGTTTAGGCTTGGCACTATATGCCCGCTATATAGAGGGTTACACTTTTCATTCCTCGAGTTAGGCCTTTCAGAAACACAACACACAATGCATGAAACTTGAATAGCTCAAAGCATGTGTTCACACATCATTTAGGAGATCTGCCTACAGAGAGGAAGTGTTACTGTTATTTGCAAATTTTACAAGCCACAATGGACTTTAGCACTACATTAGTGGTTGGGAATAGTCAGGAACCTGAACTGCTTCAATCTGCTTGATATAGACCTATCTTTTGCTTTCCATAAATTTAACTAATTCATTAATTGAAGCAAAAACAGGAAAAAGGGGGAAAAAAGGAGAAACAAAATGGAAAATGATTCTATACAATGTTGATATTCAAAATTGTCAAAATACAAATTGTATATCTAATACAATATATAGGTACCAAACACATCAATAAAAAAAGTTTAAGCCACATATATGGGATTAATTCTAACCCTAACTCGCAACCTCTCAGACGAGGAACTTCTAAGAATCTAGAGGACTTTCTAGGTAAATATTACATGTTAAACAATGATCTAGTTCTCTTGGACCTCAACAGTAAATGCTTTTGAGCTCTCATTAAGTAACAGAATGGGTTATTTTAGACAGTTTTCAGCAAAAATTGGATGTGTATTTTGCTCATGATCAATGGGAGCGTAATTGCAACTGGAGCAACAGGGACTCAATGAGCATTTTGACCTTGCTTTGAGAGAATAGCTGAGCACATGTTGACGGATCATTGAGCCACCCTGAAATACAAAAATAAAAAACTTTTAAGATATGATGCCATCTGATTTCATCAGTCTGAATGCATGGTGACTGTTCATCAGTGCGTGCAAACTAGCAAAAATAGGGTTAGTCTATAAGGTCATTGTTCACATTAGTTCAACAATGATCAACTTTAAAGTCTAAAGGGCTTTAAAGTCTGATACAAATGCTACACATCACTAAGTAAATTTTGCAGTGGTCTCTTAATTTCTTCCAGTTTCTCCGGATTTACTAATTATAGGTATGTGTTTGGGTAAAATGATGTTGTGATGGCTTGTGGCCATTCATCTTCCTCTTGATAACCTGGAAGAAAACCTGCTTCCTTCTGCTATGACAATATTCCCCAACATTGGATTGGTTTTTCCAGCAGGGCAATTTTCCATGCCACACAGACAGGTCAATCAAGGTGTGTATGGAGGAGCACTGGATGCTTGAGTATAGGCAAGGCAAGGCAAGGCAAGTTTATTTATATAGCACATTAAAATCAGTATAAATCAGTAAATAACAAAACCGCTGTTAGACCCCCATGTTTCTCTCCATCACAATGTCTTCTGCACTGAGGTCTTATCCCTTGAACCATAATTAAAGACAAAATGAGAAGCAGATGCAGGCTTGTTAGTAGCACTTGGAGAGACCACACACACACACACACACACACACACACACACACACACACACCTTATGCCTCAGCCTCTAATCATACAGTGCAGCCCTTTAAACCTTCATTATAACTATTTTCTGAACCAGTTCACATACTATTTCAGCTCAACTTTGTTTTTGCACCCGAGACAGCTTTATATAGCAGAATCCTAAACAGACTGTGTTTGCCGCTTAGTGGAAAAAAACAGCCAGAGGTCAAATAAGATGTGTAAATCAAAGCGTGATTTCCATGAGATCAAGGATCATTACGGTCACGCTGATGGGAAAGAGTAACGCTGAGCCAGTGCCAATCATCTCTCCTGCCCAAAAGGGCTCAATGGCGTTTCTTTTGTTTGTTTTAGGGCCTTTTGCTAAATGCCCATCAGCCCTTACTCGTCAGTACAGTAGGAGTGTGCCTGAGCGGTTGTGTTCTGGGAGTTATTCTCCCTCGATTTATCACCATCATCACTATTAAGCCTGAAGGCTGAGGAAAACAGTTTATCCATGAACCGTTCAACGGGTTCTGTCAAGTGTGCTGAGGGAACCATCAGGAACACTATATTCTGCCTGGATCATGGAGAGTCAAATCATTCTAACACAGAAGGGACACTTCAACTCATATTAGAAAACAAATATTGGAAAATAATTTGTAGTGAAAACACGATTGCGATCGGTTATGAGTGCATTTAAAAAAAAAAAAACAATTATGTCCCAGAAAATCAGCATCTGAGAAGTAAATTGTGCAGAGATGTTCAGACTTGTCCCTGCAAAAAGCCGTCAGTACCAACACACGGACATTATAATCTGCCAGCAAAAACAAAAAGAGCAATTCCTGAAACAGAATAAATAAACTGAGCAATGCGCTGGAATTCAGTGCGGCCCATTAAATTGGGTTTCATGCCACGGCTTTTACACTAGAGGTGTAACAAATCTACACTGATATTACTTTATTTATTGCTCTGTCTCTCTGTGGCTGGAGGATTCTAGAGTTTACAACAATAAAAACATGTGTGTGACGATATTCATCCATATTTTATCCCCACTTCAATAAAAATGTGATGATTTATTTATAAGTGTTTTTGTCTTTTTTTCATTTAAAATTGTATAAAAATCCTTAAAACAAGAAGCATTTACTTGAGAAGCAACATATAAGATATTTAGACTTTAAGAGAATGTCTCTTAAATATAAGTGTATTTTTTACTTTATATTCTGCGAGTGCAGTAAAGACAAAATACACTTATATTCAAGATCTATTCTCTAAAAGCAAGTTTAAATATCTGATATGCTGCTTCTCAGGTCAATGAATCTTTATTAAAGGAGTTTTAGATATTTAAAATATTTGTATTTTTATTATTATATTCAACATTAGCAGCTATACTGCAGAATAAATAAATATTATCTGAGAAAGTAAATGTATGTTGTTTTAAATGAGCTTTAGATATTTATATTGGAAAACAAAAACAAAAACTGTATTTTATTAGCGTATATAATGGAGTGAAGACTCACCTTTCTGTTCACTTCAATCCATCTTTAATTAAAACAAACTCTCTATTATTAATAAAGCTGCATATTGCTGATGTTCTTCAGGATAAGAAACACACAGTGACACATATAATATGATTCAATAAGTCTCAAGTCATCACGTTATAGTCTAGCTGCATTACGCGTGTGCGCTCTAGAGATGAGTGTCCCGTGACAGAGTGCGCATCAGCCGGTGCAGTTTCAATCTCTCCCCCTTAGATTGGGACATTCACACGACTCATAGAAGAGGCGCTGACCGCACATTAAAGCTGTAACGCATTAAATATAACTGCATTAAAGCTGTAACGCATTAAATATAACTGCATTAAAGCTGTAACGCATTAAATATAACCGCATTAAAGCTGTAACGCATTAAATATAACCGCATTAAAGCTGTAACCGCATTAAAGCTGTAACCGCATTAAAGCTGTAACCGCATTAAAGCTGTAACCGCATTAAAGATGTAACGCATTAAATATAACCGCATTAAAGCTGTAACGCATTAAATATAACCGCATTAAAGCTGTAACGCATTAAATATAACCGCATTAAAGCTGTAACGCATTAAATATAACCGCATTAAAGCTGTAACCGCATTAAAGCTGTAACGCATTAAAGCTGTAACGCATTAAAGATGTAACTGCATTAAAGATGTAACGCATTAAAGATGTAACGCATTAAAGCTGTAACGCATTAAAGCTGTAACTGCATTAAAGCTGTAACTGCATTAAAGCTGTAACGCATTAAAGGTGTAACCGCATTAAAGGTGTAACCGCATTAAAGGTGTAACCGCATTAAAGGTGTAACCGCATTAAAGGTGTAACCGCATTAAAGGTGTAACCGCATTAAAGCTGTAACCGCATTAAAGCTGTAACCGCATTAAAGCTGTAACGCATTAAAGCTGTAACCGCATTAAAGGTGTAACGCATTAAATATGTAACCGCATTAAAGCTGTAACCGCATTAAAGCTGTAACGCATTAAAGCTGTAACCGCATTAAAGCTGTAACCGCATTAAAGCTGTAACCGCATTAAAGCTGTAACCGCATTAAAGCTGTAACGCATTAAATATGTAACCGCATTAAAGGTGTAACGCATTAAATATAACCGCATTAAAGGTGTAACGCATTAAATATACCCGCATTAAATATACCCGCATTAAAGGTGTAACGCATTAAATATACCCGCATTAAAGCTGTAACGCATTAAATATACCCGCATTAAAGCTGTAACGCATTAAATATACCCGCATTAAAGCTGTAACGCATTAAATATAACCGCATTAAAGCTGTAACGCATTAAATATAACTGCATTAAAGATGTAACCGCATTATCTTTAGGTTCAGTGTTAATAATGCCAGTGTGAACACTAAAGCGAACCAGGACTAAATGGATCATTTTCTTTTTTGGTCTGGTCCAAGAGAAACAAACTACAAGTGTGAACATACCCTTAATCTGATTTGGGCCTAAAATCAACACCAGTGATTGTCTGTATGTCATCAAGTAGTATGTGAATTTCTGGTACGTCAGAACTAAAGAAGTAATGAAGTTACTTGTCAAGATGTGCGTCATTTGAAACCTCAGACAGTGACTCAAATCTCTAACCCTTGTGTTTTCTCTCCATCTCTGCTGTTAGAGCTCAATATTTAACGTAGATGTCTAGAATTAAATGTAGTGAGCGACAGCGATTAGTGTACAAGGGAAACATTATCAGAACTGTCACTTTAAGTGAGTCGGTGTCCTGCAGACTGACTCACTATTTACTGGGAATGTTTGAGATCCATGTTGCTGATGTTTGTGGGAGAAACACAACTATGTAAGATGAGTAACAAGGTTTGACAGAACAAATCTGAGGGAGGAAAAAAAACAGTCAAAATAAAGTAACAGGAAGGCTCTGTTGGGAACACCATTGTCTTGTGTAAAGGATGACGGTGGTTTCGTAAAGCTGTACTTTTCAAAGTAAAAAAAAAAGTAAACTGTCTTTTAAAAGAGAGTTAAGTCCTTTTGCAAAGTACAAGTATTTTTATTCCAGCAAGGGTCGCTCTTACAAGTATGCCACTCAGTACAATACAAAGTTCACTACAAAAAAATAAAAAAGTACTTTAAATACTTTCTTTGGCTCAGGGTGAGTGTTCTGGGCTTCTGTTTGGGCTGTAAGCCCTCTGAAAACATTCCCCCACTGAATTCCTGCTTTTCTTTCAAAACACAGTTTGGAACAGTATTATTACAAACTGTTCCCAGACCAGATTTCTCAGCACAGTTAGCTAACTAATGTTGAAAATCACCTCTGTGTGTGTGTGTGTGTATGTATGCGTGTGTGTCTATCTGTGTGTGTGTGTGTGTGTGTGTGTGTGTGTATGTATTCAGCGTTCCAATTGTTCAGATTCTCTTTGATTAAGAAAGATGTGTAAATTAATGAAGGTTTGTTTTTAAATACTTTTAATGAGTTAAAGCTTTTAGACAAATATAGATTATTCCTCTGCATGAACAGTAATAATGAAGTGAGCATGTCCAAACTGTAACACTAACAGTAACACTAAATGTAGCAGTAACTGTAACATTAATAGTAGCAGTAACTGTAAAATTAACAGTAGCAGTAACAGCAGCAGTAACTGTAACATTAACAGCAGCAGTAACTGTAACATTAATAGTAGTAGTAACTGTAGTAGTAACAGCAGCAGTAACTGTAACATTAATAGTAGTAGTAACTGTAGCAGTAACTGTAGCAGTAACTGTAGCAGTAATTGTAACATTAACAGTAGTAGTAACTGTAAAATTAACAGTAGCTGTAACTTTAGCAGTAACTGTAGCAGTAACTGTAGCAGTAACAGTAGCAGTAATTGTAACAGTAACTGTAGCTGTAGCTGTAACTGTAGCATTAACAGTAACTGTAGCATTGACTGTAGCAGTGACTGTAAAATTAACAGTAGCTGTAACTGTAGCAGTAAAAGTAGTAGTATCTGTAGCTGTAACTGTAACTGTAGCTGTAACTGTAACATTAACAGTAGTAGTAACTGTACCTGTAACTGTAACATTAACAGTAGTAGTAACTGTAGCTGTAACTGTAGCAGTAACTGTAGCAGTAACATTAACAGTAGTAGTAACTGTAGCTGTAACTGTAGCAGTAACAGTAGTAGTAACTGTAGCTGTAACTGTAGCTGTAACTGTAACATTAACAGTAGTAGTAACTGTACCTGTAACTGTAACATTAACAGTAGTAGTAACTGTAGCAGTAACTGTAGCAGTAACTGTAGCTGTAGCTGTAACTGTAGTAGTAACTGTAGCAGTAACATTAACAGTAGTAGTAACTGTAGCTGTAGCAGTAACATTAACAGTAGTAGTAACTGTAGCAGTAACTGTAACATTAACAGTAGTAGTAACTGTAGCTGTAACTGTAACATTAGCAGTAGCAGTAACTGTAGCAGTAACTGTAACATTAACAGTAGTAGTAACTGTAGCTGTAACTGTAACATTAACAGTAGTAGTAACTGTAGCAGTAACATTAACAGTAGTAGTAACTGTAACATTAACAGTAGTAGTAACTGTAACATTAACAGTAGTAGTAACTGTAACATTAACAGTAGTAGTAACTGTAGCAGTAACTGTAACATTAACAGTAGTAGTAACTGTAGCAGTAACTGTAACATTAGCAGTAGCAGTAACTGTAGCAGTAACTGTAACATTAACAGTAGTAGTAACTGTAGCTGTAACTGTAACATTAACAGTAGTAGTAACTGTAGCAGTAACATTAACAGTAGTAGTAACTGTAAAATTAACAGTAGCTGTAACTGTAGCAGTAACAGTAGTAGTAACTGTAGCTGTAGCTGTAGCAGTGACTGTAAAATTAACAGTAGCTGTAACTGTAGCAGTAACAGTAGTAGTAACTGTACCTGTAACTGTAACAATAACAGTAGCTGTAACTGTAACTGTAGTAGTAACTGTAGCAGTAAGTGTAACGTTAACATTAGCAGTAACTGTAACATTAACAGTAGCTGTAACTGTAGCAGTAACAGTAGTAGTAACTGTAGCAGTAAGTGTAACATTAACAGTAGTAGTAACTGTAGCTGTAACTGTAGCAGTAACTGTAGCAGTAAGTGTAACATTAACATTAGCAGTAACTGTAACATTAACTGTAGCAAAGTAGTAGTAACAGTAGTAGTAACTGTAGCAGTAACTGTAACATTAGCAGTAGTATCTAACAGTAACAGTAGTAGTAACTGTAGCAGTAACTGTAGCAGTAACTGTAACATTAGCAGTAGTAGTAACTGTAGCAGTAACAGTAGTAGTAACTGTAGCAGTAACAGTAGTAGTAACTGTAGCAGTAACTGTAACATTAGCAGTAGTAGTAACAATAGTAGTAACTGTAGCAGTAACTGTAACATTAGCAGTAGTAGTAACTGTAACAGTAACAGTAGTAGTAACAGTAGCAGTAACTGTAACATTAGCAGTAGTAGTAACTGTAGCAGTAACTGTAGCAGTAACAGTAGTAGTAACTGTAGCAGTAACAGTAGTAGTAACTGTAGCAGTAACTGTAGCAGTAACTGTAGTAGTAACTGTAGCAGTAACAGTAGTAGTAACTGTAGCAGTAACTGTAGCAGTAACAGTAGTAGTAACTGTAGCAGTAACAGTAGTAGTAACTGTAGCAGTAACTGTAGCAGTAACATTAACAGTAGTAGTAACTGTAGCAGTAACAGTAACATTAGCAGTAGTAGTAACTGTAGCAGTAACTGTAACATTAGCAGTAGTAGTAACTTTAACAGTAACAGTAGTAGTAACTGTAGCAGTAACAGTAGTAGTAACTGTAGCAGTAACTGTGACATTAGCAGTAGTAGTAACAGTAACTGTAACATTAGCAGTAGTAGTAACTTTAACAGTAACAGTAGTAGTAACTGTAGCAGTAACAGTAGTAGTAACTGTAGCAGTAACAGTAACATTAGCAGTAGTAGTAACTGTAGCAGTAACTGTGACATTAGCAGTAGTAGTAACTGTAGCAGTAACTGTAACATTAGCAGTAGCAGTAACTGTAGCAGTAACTGTGACATTAGCAGTAGCAGTAACTGTAGCAGTAACTGTAACATTAGCAGTAGCAGTAACTGTAGCAGTAACTGTAACATTAGCAGTAGCAGTAACTGTAGCAGTAACTGTGACATTAGCAGTAGTAGTAACTGTAGCAGTAACTGTAACATTAGCAGTAGCAGTAACTGTAGCAGTAACTGTGACATTAGCAGTAGTAGTAACTGTAGCAGTAACTGTAACATTAGCAGTAGCAGTAACTGTAGCAGTAACTGTGACATTAGCAGTAGTAGTAACTGTAGCAGTAACTGTGACATTAGCAGTAGCAGTAACTGTAACATTAGCAGTAACTGTAGCAGTAACTGTAACATTAGCAGTAGCAGTAACTGTAGCAGTAACTGTGACATTAGCAGTAGTAGTAACTGTAGCAGTAACAGTAGTAGTAACTGTAGCAGTAACTTTAACAGTAACAGTAGTAGTAACTGTAGCAGTAACTTTAACAGTAGTAGTAACTGTAGCAGTAACTTTAACAGTAACAGTAGTAGTAACTGTAGCAGTAACATTAGCAGTAGTAGTAACTGTAGCAGTAACAGTAGTAGTAACTGTAGCAGTAACTTTAACAGTAGTAGTAACTGTAGCAGTAACTTTAACAGTAACAGTAGTAGTAACTGTAGCAGTAACTTTAACAGTAGTAGTAACTGTAGCAGTAACTTTAACAGTAACAGTAGTAGTAACTGTAGCAGTAACATTAGCAGTAGTAGTAACTGTAGCAGTAACTTTAACAGTAACAGTAGTAGTAACTGTAGCAGTAACATTAGCAGTAGTAGTAACTGTAGCAGTAACAGTAGTAGTAACTGTAGCAGTAACTTTAACAGTAACAGTAGTAGTAACTGTAGCAGTAACATTAGCAGTAGTAGTAACTGTACATATAGAAAGAGAAACACATCATAATAACTCGTGTCCTGAAATCATCACACCACCTGCATCTACTCTGACCAGCATTTTCAGTTTATGAAACAACACAAGACTTGTTTAAGTCCTAAACATATTCGTATTTGCCTTGTGATCCTTTGACACACAGCAGACCACATCTGAACTGAAATGATCGTTTGGTAAGAAGTGAATGTCACTCACCCAACAGCAGCAGTTTGACTTCTTTAGCAGCTTTCTCTCCGTCCTCCCGCAGATTCCGGTCAATCATTCGGGATCTCTCGGCCGCGGCTTTATCGTCCTGACTCACGGTACAGCCCATAGTTCTGGTTCCGAATGCACGCTTCAGGGCGACGGATTAAGGGTTATAGTTTACACAGGAAAAAAGAAAAGGGATAACCCTTTTGTCAAGCTGCTGGAGATTTTAAAAAGTGTGTTTCGTGACTGTAGACTTCCTCTTTTGGCTTTGAAAAAATGAGTGTCGCAAGGCAAAGAGGGGAAGTAACTTTAACACTATTTAAATCCAAAAATCGTCCAGATAATCTTTAATAAGGCGTTAATGGTTGAAACCCGTGAGTTTTGATATTGAGATCCGAACACCACATGGGAAAGTGTTGATATTTAACGATCCCAAGAGAAACGAAGTTCAATCCAGACTTTTAACATCACGCGGACAGATGAGGGGAAACTCAACAAAACAACATCCACTCATCCAAAAGTTTGCCCAAAAAAAAAAAAAAAAGTTAAGACCAACCCCTTGTGCACAGGTATAAAGAAGTCGAGGAAACTGAATCAGAAAATGGGAAAAAGCAAAATCCCTCTTCGTCCGTTTAGTTTTCTTCCTTTAGTCCTTGAATCGATCTCTGAGGCTTTTGAATAAGCGCCGTTAGGCAGCAAATGCGGAGCTCTCTGATTTGTTTCAATGTTTTCAAACCCGCCACACCCCAATCTGATCTGCTGATCTGCCACACGACACACTTCAGTCACTGACGGCCGACAGTCTGTCTGTGACGCGTCACCGCGGAGGCTCATGGGAAATGAAGTTTATCACGCTATGCCTGTGTGCAGACATAAATAGAACTTGTTGACGACGTCAATTCATTGAATTTTATATATATATAAATAGTAATTATGTTTTGTATCATTGTTATTAATATTATTATTTTTAAGCAGTTTTCTTTACACACAGTACTTTATGTCAGTATTAACCAGCTGGGTTAAGCATGTGTTCTGTGTGAAATGTGCAAATGCAGGTAATGAAATCATGTTTAAACTTAGGGTTAGTAACTTTACAAAGTGTTTACAAAGAATTTCTTGTACCCTGCCTTGGCCATCCTGGCACCACCCCTGCCACCCTCAGAACCAACATTGCAGGGAAGCACCCATCCAGACCAGTGAGAAACCACACAGATCTTACAGAAAGAGGCCTGAGACCGGCGTCAAGAAATCAGCACTCTCTACCTCCAAATCAACCTTCAAAACCAGTGTCTGAGTCTGCTGTCACCTCTCCACACATAACCCAGACATCAGACCTAAACCCTTCACGCAGCACATGCGGCAGGGCACCACAGCCATAGTCATGCCCAGAGATTGAGCAGAAACCCACACCAGCACCTGCACAATCCTCAACAACTGAGCTAAGAGACATCCATCAGATGCCCAACCTGATCTGCTCACACATACTGTCCTAGGACAAAACTTGCTAGCAAAACTCAAACCCCATGGACAACAAAGCATTTATATGTTGGAATACTCAAGGCTTGAGATCACCTGCCTTTGGACTCTAGAGCAAAAATGCAGATTTCATCTCAGAAGTCAAAAACTCAGACATCATCATCCTCCAGGAAACATGGATCAGAGGTGAAGGACCCACAGGATGTCCTACAGAGAACTCATAATCTCATCCATTAAACTGCCTGGAGTGGCACAGGGAAGAGACTCTGGAGGAATGCTTAAATGGTATAAATCCAATTTTTCCCACTCAATCAAAATTGTTAAAACAGTCCAATGTTATGCATGGATATAATTCATTGGGCCGAACATCCTCCTGTGTGCAGTTTACATTCCTGCAGTGGGGTCTCCCTACATCAACAAAGACAGTTTTACCATTTTAGAAGAAGAGATAAATTACTTCCAGTCAACAGGGCAGTGTACTGATCTGTGGACACTTCAATGCCAGAACAAGTGAAGAACTGGATACACTTCACTTCCTGGGGGACAAACACCTACCGGGAGGTGACATCCTTCCTCCACCGACCCCATGACACACCAAAACTCAATAAAACAACAAACATAAATGGGACACACCTTCGCTTACTGTCACACACTGGGTCTGTACACAGTCATTTACATTAATGCATTTGGCAGACGCTTTTATCCAAAGTGACTTACAGTGCACTTATTACAGGGACAATCCCCCCGGAGCAACCTGGAGTTAAGTGTCTTACTCAAGGACACAATGGTGGTGACTGTGGGGATCGAACCAGCAACCTTCTGATTACCAGTTATGTGCTTTAGCCCACTACGCCACCATCACTCCAACACTCCAGTCAACAGCAGATTACGAGGGGATAGTTACGGTAGGTACACCTATTGCTCAACATTGTGTAACAGCACAGTAGACTACTTTATAACACATCTTAACCAAAACTCTCTCAGAGTGTTCACAGTCAGCCCACAAACACCGCTGTCTGACCACAGTAAAATCACCTTTACCTTAGCAAAAACTAACCTAGAGACCACTTCCACTCCCTTAAATACACATAGAGGTGAGAGTAAAGATGTATACCAAAGTATAACTGGCACATCAAAAAATCAAACCCATCTAGAACTGAATAACAGTGGAAGTGTCAATTTAGCAGTAAATAGATTGAACAAATTATTTGAAATATCTGCAACATTGTCTTACCTAAAAACCACAAAAAAAACCCCCCACAAATATACACTACTTCAATGAGAAATGTTTTGACAAAGAATGCAAAAACCTTAGAAAAGAAGTGAGAATTTGATCTAATCAGAGACACCGACAATATAAGCATCCGTCAACTACCATGAAAAACTCAAAGAATATAGGAATACCCTCAGGAAGAAAAAAGAACAAAACACACAAAATCAGTTAATGGAAATTGAACAATCTATAGAATCAAACCACATCTGGGTACACTGGGATGCACTAAACACATCTAAACACGAACAACTAGCCGTCCAGAATGAGGATTAACCCCTTTAGTAATGCCAACAAAAATCATGAACAAAACAACATATATAACAAACTTTGTGCTCAAGAATCGACCAGCAAAGATGACCAAAACCATTTAGATTCTCCAGTGACATCAGATGGACTATCCCATAAAACACTAACCTTTAAATCTCAAAAGAATGCAGTATTGATGCCATTCTAGATGAAATGGTGAAGTACACAGACCACAAATTCAATCTGGCCATTCTCAAATGTTTAATTATCATCATTAGTGCAGGTGTATTTCCCAACATCAGGAACCAGGGCCTCATAAAAGTGGAGCCAAATTCAACCCTAATAACTACCGCAGAATGTGTAAACAGCACCGTAGCTAAACTATTCTGCAACACCATAAACAACAGACTCCTCCCCTTTCTCAGTGGCAGAGATGTCCTGATCAAATGCCAAATTGGCTTCCAACCTAAATATTTATAGACCATATCAGACCATATTTATACTCTACATACTCTATATGACAAGCGAATCGACCAAAAGAAAAGTCAAATCTTGTCAATCTGAGGGACGTTTGCTTCATCAAATGAAAAACATTCAACATCATAAAATCAATGTACACTGTTGCCAATTTTGACAGCAAATTTGTTGTTAGAGTCGTGGAGTGAGTCAAGTCTATAGTGTATTCATTACATAAATGAACTGGGTTCTAGAACAGTCTGCAGCACCCGGTCTTACTCTAACCCGCCTGTTTGCAGATGATTTAATGCTGCAGTCGCCCACAAAACAGCGTCTACAGCAGCGTAGACCTACTGCCCAATTTCTGCCAAACATGGGCGCTGTCAAAAATAATGAGCAACCAAGAGCAACACCATAACTTCAAATTAGACAACATGACCTTAGAACACACTCAGAACTACACATACTTCAACAAGAACGACCTGAGAAACAAGACACGAGAGCTTTTTACACTCAAAGTAAACTGGAACACTATCTGTCCCTGACAGAGAATATAATAATAATAATACCTGAGCACAGTCACCGACCCTAAATGAAGAAAAGTCCTCAACACATACAGACTCAGTGAACATCACCTCGCCAGTCAGATGGGCACACAGCGGCTGTGCCCCCACTGCACACACACACACACACACACACACTCTCTCACACACACACAAACACACACACACACACACACACAGTCTCACTCACACACTCTCACTCACACACACACAAACACACACACACACACACACTCTCACTCTCACCCCCCCCATTACAGTTTTTTCCAATTGCTAACACACAATTTTGCAAACTAGGCTGTTTTTATCAAAATACTTAACACAATTCACAAAACCACACACCCAAACTGCAAAATACCTCATATATCCTGCAAAATGAAGCACTGCAACCAAAACTACACATAGCATTATCAAAATCAAACATCTGCACGAAATGGCACACACTTCATTCATATTACCAGATTTTTGTCTAACCAACTACACACTGTTGGGCATAATGAAAAGCACTCTCATCTTTAGTATGCTTTGCCATAATACTAAAATAGTTCAAATTGTAGAAAATTCTTCAGCTTGTTCACATGCACAGAAATATTTGCAGATACACACACATACATGAAACATTTTTATTTTTATTTTTCACCAAACAAGTCAGTGAAACATATGCACAGCAGATATATTTACATTTGACTGAACAAAAATGTGCTCAGAAAAAGAAAATTGCAGAAAAAAAAACGTGCTGAAAAAATATCTAGAAACAAAAGAGGCAAGAAAAATAATTAGGTAGCATCTTGCCGCACAGCTGGGTCTTCTTTGGCCATGAACTCCTCTAACAGCTCTACCCCTACCTCTCACTCTTCCTCCCCCTCTCATTCTCCCCCTCCATCCCTCTTCCTCTTGCTCTTCCTCTCTCTGCAATGTCTTCCATTGTTCACCTGTGCTCACCTGTGGTCTTTTCATAGTGCTTACTTCCTGATTGAAGTGCTAACAATTAACCATTGAGATGTTTGGCCAGGTGGCACATGTATTGGCCAATTAGCTCATGTAGTGTCATTTTGAATGGCAGTGTTTTGAAATGGCAAACATGTGACTTTACGTCAGATTGTTGTGTCTTATGCAGAGACCCATGTGCAGTGCATGTAAAAAAGTGCCATTTTGAATTGCAAAATGTGTGTAAAGCAGAAAATGTGCTCAGACTTTTGGAGACTTGAGAAGAGGTTTTGCTCTCTGTGTGTCAGTTTAAATAATTGTGCTGTGCATGTCATTTTAGTGTGTTAGCAATTGGAAAAAACTGTAAACTGTGGCTGAAAGTCTTCGACAGCATCATCAAACCTATTCTTCTATATGGCTGTGAAATCTGGGGCCTCAAATATAAATTAAATTATGAATCTTGGGACAAAAGCCCTGTTGAAGTTTTCCACCTAGAATTCTGCAAAAACATTCTGGGAATTCACAGAAATGCTCCGAGTCTGGGGTGTAGAGCAGAACTGGGCCGGTTCCCTCTCCTCACTGAAATCCAGAAGAGAGCAGATCAATTCTGGTTCCATTTGTCCGACACACCTCCAGATAACTACCATCACTGTGCCTTTACACACAGGACAGGACACCCAGAGAGTGACCCTTTGCACTATTTAGTAGAAAAATATCAACTCAATTCCTCCATCCAGTTCAGATTGGCCAAACTGAAACAGACAAAGAATAACACAGGAAGAATACATCCATGATTGGCAGCACAAAGTCACACAAGTGCATAAATTAAACTACTTCCACAGAATCAAGACAGATTATAAATTGGCCCCATATTTGATCCATATTAAAGATTATAGACAAAGAAAACTTCTGTCGAAGTATCGTCTGAGTGAACACAGTCTGTCTGTAGAGACGGGTCGACACAGTCCGTCTTCTCTGGGTCTCCAGTTCTGTCTGTGTTCACGCTGCACTGAAGGAGTCTGTAGAGACGGGTCGACACGGACAGAACCGGAGACCCAGAGAGGACAGACTGTGTTCACACTGTACTGAAGGAGTCTGTAGAGACGGGTCGACACGGACAGAACCGGAGACCCAGAGAGGACAGACTGTGTTCACACTGCACTGAAGGAGTCTGTAGAGACGGGTCGACACGGACAGAACCGGAGACCCAGAGAGGACAGACTGTGTTCACACTGTACTGAAGGAGTCTGTAGAGATGGGTCGACACGGACAGAACCGGAGACCCAGAGAGGACAGACTGTGTTCACACCGTACTGAAGGAGTCTGTAGAGATGGGTCGATACGGACAGAACCGGAGACCCAGAGAGGACAGACTGTGTTCACACTGTACTGAAGGAGTCTGTAGAGATGGGTCGACACGGACAGAACCGGAGACCCAGAGAGGACAGATCGTGTTCACACCGTACTGAAGGAGTCTGTAGAGATGGGTCGATACGGACAGAACCGGAGACCCAGAGAGGACAGACTGTGTTCACACTGCACTGAAGGAGTCGTGGAGGATGAACTTCACTTCCTCACTCACTGCAGTAAATATGAGACCATTAGAAACACACACTTTGCACAAATAGATCATATTATACCTGAATTCCAGGACGTAAATGATTTAGACAAACTCTCGTATCTAATGGAGAGAAAGTAGAGTGTGTTCAGCTGCAGCAGTATGTGTCGTCCTGTCATCACATGAGGGCGAGAGACTGACCCCTCATCATATTACAGCTCTATTCAAACTCATATTTAATATACTTGTTTCCCTCCTTTCCTCATTGGTCTCTGTATTTTACTTTGTCATTTGTGTTTTATTTTATTATCATTATTATTCATTTATTGTATATACATGTTGTTTTTGTAGTGTTTATTACTCAATGCTTTGGCAACATTGTACACTGTATACGATCATGTCCATAAAGAGGGAGAGAGAGAGAGAGAGAGAGTTTTCATATCGCCCCCATGTGTCCAAAGTCATAAAGACTCTTCCAGGCATAGACCTTATTCATGCTGACACCATGTTTGATATTGAATGGGAATGAAAATGAGGCTTTGAGGGATACACATACAGTCTGGACAATCAGATGTGATGGAGGAGTTTTATACAGATTTATACCGTTCATGTCACTGAAGAATAAGGTCTGAAAATAATGCTGTAATAATTCTAATAGAAGTAAATACAATATTCTTCTGCATGTTGCATTTTAATGGTGTGTGTTTGTCATCATGGAATAAACGAACAGCAAAAGATGTTCTAGATGTTTGCTGATTGTTCCAGATTAACTGGATCAATTTAGATTCATGTTTCCACCTGATTTAAAACAGTTATCCTAAATACATTTTTTAAAATTAATTTGATTAAAAATGCATGTACTTAAACCCTAACCCTAAACATTTAAATAGCTAAAAACTGCTAATTGTGTGTAAGAGCCTTAAAATCTATATTAAAATGTGTTCAGTCTCATTCATTAGTGTTTAAAGAGAGAAAATGAACCATTATAAATGAAATCCCCATAGCGGCATGCAATGAACCGGAGGAACTACACTGGTATGATACAGCTGAAAGCATACTGGCACCATTACTTATGGAGAAATACTTCATCATCCTGATGTTTTAGGCAAACACAAACTATCGTGTCCTTAATAAAGTGGAGGAAACTTCAGTACATTCCCAGCAAACACAAAGCGTTCCCCTATTGTTACCGAATGGTTCCCGTTTGGTAATTTTTTGGGAACCATTTCCTAATGTTTTAAGAATGTTCTCTTTAGGTACTATATTTTATAACCATAAACTAACATTCCCAGAACGTTCTGGGAACCAAAAATGATTAGCTGGAGTAAACACATGCAGCTGTTCCGGTAATATGCTTTAAATCTCTTTGGAAGTTTCACATATTTATCAGGTTCAATATTTTTCAATGCAGAACAAATTGTATTTGTCAGTGCAGAACTTATTTGTTTGAGGGAGATTTATTGTAATCTCTGTCAGTTTTCACACAGGAAGAGGAAAACAAACCATATGAACATCCATCCATCCATCCATCCATCCATCATCAACCGCTTATCCTGCATACAGGGTCACGGGGGGCTGGAGCCTATCCCAGCTAACATTGGGCGAAAGGCGGGGTACACCCTGGACAGATCGCCAGTTCATCACAGGGCCACACATAGACAGACACACACTCACATCCACACCTAGGGCAATTTTTGGAGACACCAATTAACCTAGCCTGCATGTCTTTGGATGGTGGGAGGAAACCGGAGCACCCGGAGAGAACCCACACAGACACGGGGAGAACATGCAAACTCCACACAGAAAGGACAGGGCAACCGGGGTTTGAACCCATGACCTTCTTGCTGTGAGGTGACAGTGCTAACCGCTGCACCACCGTGCCGCCCTACCATATGAACATGTTAGGAAACAATTTTTGACAAACAGTTTAACACGTAAATGGAAAGTGAATGTGACGTGGAGGCCGTGGCCGGGCCGTGATGGTGCACGACCAGCGCTGAATCAGGTGTTCAGCGGGAGAGCGAGATAAAGAGGAGCCGGAGGTACCAATTAGAGAGAGAGAGAGAGAGAGAGACGCACGTGACTGCGATGCATGTCTGTCTTTGTCCTTATGTTGTTTAAAGATCATTTATATCATTAAACTTTATGTTGACTGTTCAGTGCTGCCAAACCCCGAGAGGGAGGAGGGATGTGCTGTCGCAGAGTCTGCGGCACTGCCATTTGTCAGGGGACGGAGGGAGCCGGAGGAACTGCTGCTGTCCACCAAAGAAGGGGAGGAGCAGTTCCATCTGCCAGGGGTTGGAGGACTCGTGCCATCTGCTGGGGGAGGAGCGAGCTGGCATCTGCCAGAGAGTGGAAGAGTGGTTGAGGACCGGGTCGACGGCGCGTCTGGTAGCCAGCGCCACCTAGTTCTTCTCTCTCTCTGTGTCTCCGCTCACCCTTTCTCTCTCCCCACGCCTACCCTCGTCTCTCCCCCAGGTTCACAGTAGGCGGGGTGGACCACCAGCTGACAGAATGGCCGGAAGGGCAGCATCTACCCTCCAGAGATGGGCGGGAGAAAGTCAGTCAGGCCCTGAATGAGATGATCAGCGGAAGAGTGAGATAAAGGGGAGCTGGAGACACACAGAGAGAGAGAGAGAAAAGAACTTGCTTGCCAGCTCTGACGTGCTGTCGTCCGGTACTCAACCGCTCCTCTGCCCTATGGCAGATGCCAGCTCACTCCTCCCCTGGTGGACAGTAGCAGTTCCTCCGGCTCTCAGCTGCTGGCAGCAACCCGTCAGTCCACAGTCGTCAACGTAAAGTTTCATGATATAAATGAACTTAAAACAACACAAAACATAAGGACACGCTGCATGTGTCTGTCTCTTGAACTTTATCTCGCTCTCCCGCTGATCAGCTGATTCAGCGCCGGCCACATTCTCCTCATCATCACAGTTAGCAAACAGGGAACCAGTCAAAGTACGCTGGAGGTGGAGGTGAACCCCATTCTGTCGAACATCCATCCAGACAAACACACACTCACATGTGCACTGTTAAATCCATCAAGACTGAAAGAATATATATATATATATTATTTCAACACTGTTTACGGCACATTACCAGCAATGTACTCCAAACTGAGGATAAAGAAACACATAAACTGGCTTTTTAAAAATGATTATGTTTTAATCATCTGACTCAACATCATCTCACCATTCACAATATCCAAACTATAGATGTGTTTATAATATAAAGGGATTACATTATGTACATTATGTATAAATGCTGTCATGTAAGTAATGAATTCATACAAAATGTTACAAAGACGATGACATTTTTATTACATCAAAGGAAACATTATGCTGACTGGACAATTATAAATTCTTCCTCTTTTGTTCTCTTGTGATATGTTGCAGATCTGGTGATCATATAACAGTGATTAAAGCACAAATAAACTGTGTGATGATGGGACAGAAGCAGAGCATTATGGGATGTCTGCTTACAGTCACTGTGAATTGACTTGTGTTTATAACCATTTCATATCATTCACATTCCTCTCGTGCGCTATATAATACATTTAATAAGATCTTATAGTTTAACATAAACTACCTTCATCATAAACTCATTATTCTCTCAGTTTAATAAACCTGTCAAGAACATGTGTGGGTCATATTTCACCCCAACATCAGAAGAAAGAAATAAGAAAATGAAAGCTAATGGCAGTCTGTGGTGAATGGACAATATTCTGTACTATAATAATCTAATGAGCATCATCATTAGAAACGTCCCGCTGCATTATGATAATGAGATGTTTGGTCAAATATGCCGAATTGTCCTGAAAATGATTCATAATTCACAAAATGTTAATGATTCTAGAAACAGGCTTCATTTTCTGTAATAACAAACATTGTTCTGATGGTGGGGTGTAATCTACATTTAAACAAGCTTTTAGAGCAATCAGGAATCACTGCTGCTGAATATTTAATGAGGAAGGAAGTACTGAAAGTTCTTTAATCACACACACACAGAGCAGAAATGATGGGACACACTTGTGCTTGAGAAACCACATTGATCTGTGAGGCAATACAGAAAACATCTCACCATCACCACAACATACAATTAATACACAATAATCTCATCAGGAAGTGTTAATGATCAAACCCTAACCCTATGCTATCAATCAATCAATCAATCAATCAATCATTTCACATGTATCCCCAAAATACCACAATAAAGGAAATGATCGGGCTTTGAGAAACAGGAGAGAATACTCATATTGTTCTTAAAGGAAGTTCAGATATATTACAGCACTTTTGCTGTGTGACACTGACAGGCCCTTGATGCAGCATCTGTACTTTTAAAATACTGTAAAAGATGCCCAAATATGGTCAGATCTCTGTAAGTGTGGCTGCTCTACCCTTAATTAAACACGCAAAATTAATATAAAAAGTACCACAAATTAAATTAACTTAATAAACTCTCATTTAGACATCTTTTAATCCATTACACTACATTCACTGACACACACACACACACACTCACGCATACACACACACACTCACACACACACACACGCACTCACACACACTCACGCACACACACTCGCACTCACACTCACGCACACACACACACGCACACACGCACTCACACACACACGCACTCACACACACACGCACTCACACACACTCGCACTCACGCACTCACACTCACGCACGCACACTCACGCGCACACACACGCACACACTCACGCACATGCACTCACGCACGCACACTCGCACGCACGCGCACACACTCACTCACGCACACACGCACGCGCACGCACACACTGACAAGCACCCACAGCCACACACACTAACGCACACACACACACGCACAAGCACCCACAGCCACACACACTAACGCACACACACACGCGCACACACGCACGCACGCACCCACACACTGACAAGCACCCACAGCCACACACACTAACGCACACACACACACACACCCACACACTGACAAGCACCCACAGCCACACACACTAACGCACACACACACACACACGCACGCACGCACACACACACGCACACGCACTCACGCACACACACGCACGCACGCACGCACACATGCACACACGCACGCACGCACGCACACACACACACACACGCACGCACGCACACACACACGCACACGCACTCACGCACACACACACACACACGCACGCACGCACACACGCACGCACACATGCACACACGCACGCACGCACGCACACACACACACACACACACACACACACAGGGCCAGTAAGTGCTTGATTTATAGAATATAGGATGATGATTTTCAACTACAAAGATTAAAATATTCATGTACCATGTTAGACATCCACACATTACGCTTATTTCTTTATACAATTTACAGTTAGTTGTGCATAAACGGATCATAACTGTGTAAAATATATGAATATATAATGATGTGATCAGTTGTAAGGGACTGAAAGTGCTGCAGTTTAATGGATCAATAATCACCAGATGACCCTGTGTGGGAAGCATCTGCGCATTCTGCTAACAATCTCTTTCTCAACCACATCTAAAAGTTCAAGTTAAAGGGATAAATCACCCAGAATTCTGTCATCATTTACTCAAACACAGATATTAGGCAGAATGTGAGACTCGTCCTGCATCTTCTCTTTCATCCAATGATAGTGAATGGTGACTGAAGCTAACATTCTGCGTAACATCTCCTTTTCAGGTCCAGAGACAGAAGAAGTCAAAATGTTCATTTTTGAATGATAAACCCCTTTGAAATGACAGTGTAGTTTAACACAGAGCAGCAACACCAACCCTGTCTGCTGAGTTTACATGAGTGTGTGTCTCCGGTTTCGGAGAGGACCCTGTGCAGTTGTTTTTGGTCAATCAGCAGGACTCATAAGAGATCATAAGAAACGAACGTTACGATTAACTGTGCTTTTCAATCTGTGCGTTCCCAATATAAGCAGTATTCATAAAAAATATTCAAAATGTTTGTCGTTAAAGAAGCCATTTGGATAATTCATATTTTCTATCTGAATCAGTTGAAGATGGCACTTTACTGTACAGAGATGAATCTGTATGCTCATATATCGTCTCTATATGTCATTATATATATATTTATGCTCATTTATAGCGCTAAATACTGTAGAAAGGACATAAATTATAAATCCATATAAAAATGTGACATGTACAATATATCTGTTGTACTATACGTACAGTTTGCATACATTTGAAATTGTGTAACAGACTGCAGGTCACGTGTCACCATGGCAACACACTCGACCTGTCAACAGCCTTCAGTGTTGATATCTCACAGTATTGCTGTATCTAAGACAAGATATGATGACATCACACTTAATAACCACCCGTGTTATAAATGAGCAGTTACTAGAAGATCGTTTGATGAATGTGGCCAAAGGTCAAAGGTCAAAGGTCCTAATAGGAAGAGAACTAAACTCAGACAGGAACTTGTCCTTGTGAATGTGTTTGGTAAGAATGCAGAATCCCTTTTGTTTGCAATCTCTGTTGCATGTAAACTGCATGTGCTGCTCCTGTGACACAGGAATTGTGGGTGATCATACATCTGCAAACTCTATCACTGAAACATCTAAATGTTTGACACTAAAGATTTCCTTTTTGAAAACCGGTGGCAATTGAATAGAATTAATGCCAGCCTGAGATGTGGCACCACCCACATGACCACAGAGCTTCACAGCACATGCAAGTCACAAGATCAAATAAAGCACTGATTGATTATGACAGGTTGAACTAAATCAAGAATCTGTTAATAGCGGCCGAACTGGGAATCCATGAACTACTGACCCCAAATATTCAAAATAAAAAAGCAGAAAACATTAGAGGACCTAATGACCACTGTTTCCTTTGCTGCTCCCGGACGTCCAATCAATGATGATGAAGCTCAGACTCATTATCATAAATAAGACTCCTAACACGGCGAAGCAAGCGGCCTAAAAAAGAGAGAGAGAGAGAGAGAGAGACATTAGTCACGAATCATATATGCCATTGAAGTCATTCAAGAAGTTAGATTACTACCGAGTACCCTCGAATTTACCAACCTCAAAATCTGAATCTAGATTAGATCAGAAATACCTGTAAAC
>JAVLUX010000201.1:12122500-12127500 GCA_032164185.1 Moxostoma hubbsi | reverse complement strand
AATTGGCAGCACCTCAGGGTGGCACACAAATGCGAATGCCAGGATGGGAACCGTGTAGGCCGTCTGTTTAGAAACACACAGAGCACGTCACGTCACCGTGGAAACCACAGCGGCAACCCAAAGCCCACAATTTAAAGTCCATTAAACACTGCGGCACATTACAGAGAGCTAATTGTAGCTGTGATTCAGTGAGTCTCGAGTCTAACAACATCAACTACACACACATTATGACATGAGGACATATGTGGGAAAACTGCACATGTTCCAGACTTGAATACTACAGGAATAAATCAGACTCTATTCACTGAATCTAAAGAGAGACTCGAGGAGAGATTCGTCTTTTAGAGTTCGAGATGCAGCACTTTGGATAAAAGGGTCCGCTAAAGGAATAAATGTAAAAGTCATTAAACGGTTCATTTGAAACAGCTTAAAACAGAAGATATATCATAAGTCAGTTTCCCACATGATTTCGTGTTATGATGACGGGTGGAGTGATCTAATGACACACCTGTGAGTTGAGGTTAAACAGGCGGGGGGTGCACACAGCGTCCCCCTCAGGGGTCATCTCCACTCCTGCAGGGTCAGCCGCCACACTTGTGTTAAAACCCACCACCGTCCTGTTATAGGAAAACTCAACGAATGGACAAGGCACATGGAACTTCTTATAGATCACCTGGAAGGAGACGACAGATGTTTGCACGGGATGCTCTGATCTCAATGAGTCTTTAAAGGAGTCGTAACATCTTTATTTTCCTGTGGTCCACTTTTAAAGTTGGCCGAGGTTACTGTGCCAAAACAGTCATAATTGGGTTTTTCATGACCATTTCCCTCTCTCTGGCCATTACACACACATATACACACACACACACACACACACACACACACACACACACACGCACACACACACACACACACACACACACACGCACACACGCACAAACGCACATGCACACGCACACGCATGCACGTGCACACAAACACACAAGTTTCAGAAGTTTCAGCACTTCTGAACCGGAACAAAAAAATACCGTTTTTGCTCGGAACGAACCGAAATTAATAACATTTTGTTTTTAGTCCCTGCTTTTGTTCAAAAGAAGCATGTCATACAGGTTTGGAAAAACATGAAGCTGAGAAAATGATGACAGAATTAAATTAAATTTGAGTGAACTACAAGGGTAAAAACATACCGCAATCAGGAAGAAGACCATACAACTGAGAGAGAAACCGCTGGTGTAGCCCAGGTACCCTGAAACACACACACACACACACACACACACACACACACACACACACACAGGTGAGCCAGTAATTGTACCAAAGTTTTTCAGAGGTTTTTCATGAACAGTCTCACGTGAGCAGATTCCACCTTTAAATCAAATCTGAAACTGCATCAACTGAAATAAACGTATTATACTAACATTTCCTTTGGCAATAAATTATAATAATAATGTCTCGGATGCATTCAGTTAATAACAGATGGGCAGCCATGAGCAGAAGCGTCTTTAATTAGTGTGTGACTTACCGAGCTGCTTCATTAAAGCCAATGGCAAGATGACGCTGCACGACACAATGACCACCAGATAATTGCCATTTAAATACCATTCCCTGTTCAACAGAGACACAAAGATTAATAAATATTGACCATTTAAAGAAACAGTTCACTAAAATATGACAATTCTCTCACATGACTAACCAAAGGAAAATTAAAAAAAATATTTATTGGGGCTAGCTCCAAAAAAGCTTTTAAAAAAGCATCATAAGCATTGTCCACATGACTTGTGCACTATTCTCACCATCTTCTGAAGAGTATGATAGCTTTGTGTGAGGAAATACATTCATTCAACATTCAGTTACGAGACACGTGTGAACCAACAGCATTCAGCATCATCGACACAGCATGTATTCATGCTCCACTATGGGATTATATGGTGTCACTGATTGGCTGATGGCACGCTGCATGAGAGTTTGTTTGTAGCCTGCTTAGACTGCTTAGCATTGCTTATTCTTATTCCCACAAGTTCATCGTTATATTCTTTGTTATTTTACCATGTTTCAGGTTTTTCCGCTTTTCGACTGTTTCATCTGCGTGTATTTTACCTGTTGCTGCTGGCACCTAGCTAGAGTCTGTGTTTGTAGCCAGCTAGTTTTTTAGCATCGCTGAACAGCATCTGTTTTGAGCCTTTAATCCTTAACATCTGCCATTTTTAAGCACGCATCAGGTTTTCCCTCATATTATTCTCTTAACGCGATTCAACTGCATGTATATTCAGCCTGCATCTGTGATCTGTTTTTATCGCGATTAAACTGCGTGCATTTTCTCAGCTCGCACCCATTTTTTCTCCTCTGCGGTACACAGATTATTTTATTGATCTCAAAGCACCGCTTATAAAGACCAACAACAACAAACAATTGCGTGAGGGATTCACATCAATCTCAAACCCTCACCGCTCAGGAACAACTAACAACAAACAATTTGTGGTAAGTCATGGCATCCGCTCATGTTATTTCTTCCTGCATTGCATTTCACATGTTTACAATAGCCTCCTCCATCAGCAGTGAGGGATTCACATGTGATAAATGTAAGGAATTAATCAGGCTGACGGAGAAGGTTAATGAGTTAGAAACTCGCATCCGAACACGACTGGAGTTCAGTGAGAAAGAGAAGCCGGTAGATACAGTTTCGGATGTGAGTAGTACATAGAGCAACATACACACTTTAGTTCCGGCTGTAGAGCCCCTGCCGCAGGGCATTTGGATGACGTCTCGCCGGCATACTCGCTCAACAAAGCGACACCACTCTCCCGTTCCTGTTAGGGTTTCCAATCGATTCTCCCCACTCAGTGATGCACCCATTGAGAATCATGTTGAAAGAGCCCTTGTTATTGGTGATTCTATTGTAAGGAATGTGGAAATAGAGACTCCAGCCACTGTTGTTAATTACATTTCAGGTGACAGAGCGTCTGACATCAAATCAAATTTACAAGTGCTGGCTAATGCTAAAATTGTTATCCATGTCAGCACTAACGATGTCCGGCTACGCCAGTCGGAGATCACTAAAGATAATGTTAAAGAGGTGTGCGAATTTGCAAAAATTATATCAGATACTGTAATATGCTCTAGTCCCCTCCCTGCTCATCGTGGTGACGAGGTTTATAGTAGATTAGTGTCACTGAATGGCTGGATGTCTGAGGGGTGTCTGGAGAATAAAATAGGATTTATAGACAATTGGAAGAGTTTTTGGGGTAGACCTGACCTGCTAAAGAGAGACGACTTCATCCCTCCAGGGAAGGTGCCGTTCTCCTCTCTTGTAATTTGGCTTATAGTCTTAATAATGATAGTATTTAACTAGCTGGGGCCCAGGTCAGGAAGCAGACAAACTGGCTAATCCGAACATCTGCTAGCTGCCTTGAGACGTCACACAGGTCACATAAACTACAACACATAGAGACTGTATCACCTAGATATCTCATAGAGATTGTGTCTGTTCCCCGAACTACCAACCACAATACCCTCACTAAATCATTTAGAAAAAATTTGATTAAGGTCAAATTTGAACAAAACAAACTAATTAAAAATACACATCATATAAAAATAGGGATACTAAATATTAGATATCTTTCTACCAAAGCACTAATTGTTAATTAAATGATTACAGATCATAGATTGGATGAACTCTGTTTGACTGAAACCTGCTTAAACCAGATGAATATATTAGTTTAAATGAATCTAAAATCCCCAGGTTATTGTTATAAACATAAGCCTCGTCTGAAGGGTCGAGGAGGAGGTGTTGCTACAATTTACAGTGAAGTGTTACTCAGAGGACAGGATATAAATGTAAGTCTTTTGAACTAATAATGCTTAATGTGACACCGTCAGATATAAATATAAAATCTCTGTCGTCTTTTGCCCTTGCTACAGTATACAGATCACCTGGACCGTATTCTGATTTACTTGGTGAATTTGCTCATTTTCAATCAGATCTTGTAGTTACCGTAGATAGAGATTTAATTGTTGGTGACTTTAACATTCACATAGATAATGAAAATGACACATTGGGATTAACAGCATTTATCCATATTCTCATCTCTCTTGGAGTCAGACAAAACGTAACAGGAGCAACTCATCGCCATAATCATACGCTAGATTTAATTCTGTCATATGGAGTTGATGTTGATAATATAGAAATTCTGCAGCAGAGCGATGACATCTCGGATCATTACCTCGTCTCTTGTATGCTGCGATCAGCTAATGTTACTCAATCTACACCACACTATCATTCAGGAAGAACTATTATTTTGACCACTAAAGATAGCTTCACTAATAATCTTCCAGATCTATCTCATACACTCACTAAACCCCAAAGCCCAGAAGAACTTGATGAAATAACAAAAAATATAAACACAGTCTTCTCTAGCACTCTTGATATTGTCGCCCCACTTTGATTAAAGAAAATTAAAGAAATAAGCCCTGCACCATGGTACAATGATCACACTCATGCTCTCAAGAGAGCAGCTCGGAAAACGGCTCCCTAACACTGTTCGGGACTCAGACACACTCACTCAGTTTAAGTCTAGACTAAAGACTCATCTATTTAGCCAGACATACACCTAATTTATCCTCCAACACACAATTAGGCTGTTTTAGTTTAGTCTGCCGGAACCAGAAACATTGATCATGAACTATAACTCTGCAATAACTTGAATGGCATCTGTGCTAATATTATTTTATTTGTCTCAACCTCGGGACTCCTATCCTGAGTTCACCAGAACCGGCTGCATCCAGCACCATTCCTGCTTTGTGTTGGACTGCACTGCTACGTGTCTTTGTGTGATGATGACTAAATGCAGTCGGTGCCAAACATCACTTCAGTGTATTATGTTGACTTGACTTGTCACTATATGCTTTTTGTTTTATGGCAATGAGCAGCATGAACATTCTGCTAAGATCTCCATTTGTGCTCCACATAAGAAAGAATGACATGAATTAACATTTTTGGATGA
>JAVLUX010000201.1:12090000-12112500 GCA_032164185.1 Moxostoma hubbsi | reverse complement strand
ATGACTTTTATTCCAGTTAATTAGGCCTAGTTTTACCTACTTGTCCAGGAGTCTGAATCAGTTCAACAATCACCAGTGGAGGTAGAAATACAACATTTCAATGATATTCAATAAAGGGCAAATCATTCAGTAAGTTGGTGGAAAAGTACTGGACAAAAGCTCATAAATACACCAGCACCAACATCTGGACAAACATCTCACGCTGGGAAGCCAAAACTCCCCTCCTCTTCCTCCATCGTTATTCTAGTCTAAGAATGTCCTGGCATCTCCACTGACACGCCTCTGCCAAACACTCGCTTTCAACTCGCCACTTTCTCACATTTCCCTTCTTTATTTTCCTCAAGTGACGTGGTGCAGAAGTCAGCGAGTTTAACGCTGCTGGACTCGCAGACGCACTTAAACAGATATTCAGCCGTGGCCAACATTACCGACATATTTCTCTAAAGTGGAGTCTGACTAGTAAAGCAAGTCACTTGTGACTCATGACAAACGACAGAGGTAGAGGAGGCAACATTAAGAGAGATTAAAGCTTTAAAACATCTGCAGAAATCAAGTGATTTGACTGTGTTAGTTGATGAAGCTGCTCTGGAGACACTATGTGATTCATTCCAGTATGTTCTGTAGCAGCCGACTGTGGTCTGCCCTCAACAAGCTGAACGAGGTTCTTAATTTAGCATCACCAGTGAGCTGCCCTGCTTTCTATTGCCTGCACAGACCGCTGCCATCGCAAGAAGCAATGGTTCCCAAAACTAGCTGTTAGCATGCTGCTACGCTAGAGATGCAATACTCTAGTAGGCATAAAGAAAGAACCAATCTAATAGAAGGTACCGTGGAGGATATCTTCACCTTGCTGCCTACCTATTGAAGCAGTCTTTGCGTCACGATGCTCTCGAATTAGACAGCTCACTAGAGTTTAGCACAAATTGTCTGCCCTGCACATGACTTTTGGAAAGAGACAAGACCAAATGTGCCACAACAAGACCGGATGTACCATCCAAAGACGCTAGAATGCCTCATTTGAACTTGAAGACATATTAGTGTCGATCTAGTTTCTTGTTTAATGTATTCTGCAGCATCTGGACGTGTTCATCAGATCTTTAATCGGTGGATAAACATGTCTTTAGTAAATGGAGAATCAAGTCTTCATTGGCACTCTGTTCATTTCGACTGCAGCACTGACACTAGGAACCGAACACACTAACCCTTCGCTGTCCAATAGAGGTTTGATCTCATTTAAGGTAACGTGAGATCATATGAAACTCTAATGATGACACGCGAGAGGAGACTGAAGCTGGAGTGCATGATAGAGGAGAGGAAGAAAACAGTGAAGACACACTCCTGAAATTCAGCTTCAGGTGATGTCGAAATTATACAAAAATACAAAATGAGTAAATACAGAAGCACTCTCGTTGGGAAGTGAAGCTGAAGCAAAACGTGCCTGTCAGAGCATCTTTAAAGGAAACACGCCGGCGTTATATCTTTAATACACCCTTTTATGATATAAAATAAGCACAAACTCTGAAACTCTTCTCTGTGCGGTCAGCACCTCTTCTGTGAGTCGTGTGAAGTGACCCGATGCATGATGAACTCTCCAGACGCTCGTCCATCGTGCACACTTGCTGCAGCATCAAATGATGACATGATGAATCATAATAAATGCGTCACGATGAGTATCTTATAAAGAATTCACTGATACACAGTTAAAGATCAACTCAAGTGAACAGATCAGTGAGAGAGGTCTTAGTTGATGAAACACTGCAGCAAAATACATGTTTAATTTGTGTTTTTGGCTTATTTCCAATATAAATACATGAAACTCCTTTAAAACATTTAATTGGTGAATAATCCTGCAGGAGGTATTAAAATAGTTTTCAGAGAATGAATATAAGTGTATATTGTATATTATATTCAAGATATATTTTCTGAAAGCAAGTCTAAATAACTTCTATTCTGTGAATTGTTTCACTGATTAAGTTTTACAGATTTCCACTTTATTTTTAGTAAGCACAAGTTTACTACAACCTTTAACTGGAGGCACAAGCTGAAATGTCAATGTTTAATAATCGCAGAATAGTCGAACAATCGTTCTAATAATCGTTAGATTAGCTGATTAGCAAAACATCCGTTAGTTACAGCCCTAATCTCTTTAATACAATTCTTTCTGCCTCTATCTCCAGAACACGCTGTATCCTCTATCAATCATACAACAGCACGCAATAAATAAACATCCTTTTATTCCAGGAATATCAAACATACGCCAGAGCAACAGTTTTCCCTGTACACCACAGGAGGCAAATCCTCAAAGCAAACGTTCAGGATTTCTTGTTGTTTTAATCTCAGAATGAATTTACAGTCAGCTTTCATGCCTCATTGTTCTAGAACAGAGAACATTTTATTTCTCAGAAATTGCTCTTTCAGGAGTTCAGGAGACTTAAAATCAGCATGAAACCAAAACCAACCCAATTCATTTCATGAATGCATGTTACTGGTCTTATTGTGAATGATTAATCATAATGTCACGCTCTTCCGATGATAGGAGCGACTCTTCTCTGCTGATGAAAGCAAGTGTTAAACTAACCTGTCCTCACACAGCTGACGCAGAGATGAAGAGATGTTTCTTTAACTAAACCTGTTCCCTATCCCAAACTACCTCGGATTTGCTGGCTTGTATTCACACTTTGAAGACTTTGTGACTTTGTGTTCGAGGCTTTAATGTGTGAATGCTTCCCGAGATGATCGAAATTAGCTGGAGTTTATTGATATTTTTGAGCGCAGGAATCTTTTGGAGGGATCTTGGAATATATATTTGCTGGGAATTAAAAATCCCAAATATTGAACGCCCTGCTTGGGCCACTGGAAGGCGCCGGCTGGAAAGCCGTTATTGAGCAGTACACAGTCAGAGCCAAAGCTTCGGATTTAGATCAATTGACTCTGTCCCGAGAACTTAGAAAAGGAATTAATAATTCTGTGGAGGCAAGCCATAGATCTAATATCGGAGATTAATAATAAAATATCATCTGCGTAAAGCAGACGCTTATGCGCCACACCTCCCATCACCACCCCTGGAAAATCATCTTCCTTTCTTATCTAATGGTTCCAGGGCAAGACAGAACAATAATGGGGAAACCCTGCCGGTGCCCCTATCCAGAGTAAAATAATCTGAAATGAATCCATTTGTTTGTACCGCTGCTACCGGGTGTCTATAAAGTAACTTAATCCATCCAATAAAAGTATTCCCGAACCCGTATATTTCCAAAATCATAAAAAAATAATCCCATTCTACGCCTTTTCGCCATCAAGTGACATGCAGCGACTGGAGTCTGATCATTCGCCACTGATCACATGATATTGATGAGACGCCTGATGTTATCAGAAGAGCTGCGGCCCAAATAAACCCCACCTGATATTTTAAATGTCATAACTTTACTTAATTGGTTAGCCAGAATTTCTAACAATATTTTAACGTCTAGCTGGATCAGGGAAATTGGACGGTAAATCTTACACTCGCTTGGATCCTTGTCCTTTTTAAGAATCAGACTGATTGTGTCATGATTGGTGGAAGTTTTCATTCTTTAATGATTCTGTATAAACTTCTAGCAAAAGTGGAGCCAGATCTGTAGCATAAGATCTAAAACACTCAGCGGCAAAACCATCTGGTCCCGGAGCCTTGCCTGTAGATTAGGCCTTAATTACCTCGCCAAACTCCTCCAAGATGATCTCAGAATCAAGAGAATTATTTTGCTCAGTCGTCAGTTTAGGGAGTTCTAATGCTTCCACAAAGTTTCTAGTATCTTCATCAGTAGATGAAGACGTGGAACTATAAAGATCAAGATATCATTCTTTAAAAGTATTATTAATATCAATGAGGTAAATATTTCCCCACCAGCAGATTTCACTGAGGGAATGCTAGAAAAAGACTCTCTCTGCTTTATATATCTCGGCAGAAGCTTCCCTGCTTTGTCCCTCGAATCAAAGTGTGACTGTCTTTCCCTGAATAACCAAAACTCCACCTTACATGACAAAATAGTGTTATATCTGTATTTCAATCGGGTCAATTCTCTGAGGCCATCAGACAATATTCTGCACTTTTAATATTCTCTTTTAACTCCACGAGTTCTCGTGCTTTGGATTTTTTGGTGAATGAGGCGTACTGTATGATCCGACCCCTAAGAACCGCCTTAAGTGCCTCCCAAGCCCTGCCCACACAGGATACTGAGGATCAGTTGGTCTCCATATAAACATTGATTTCAGCCCTTAACATTTGTTGGAATTCAGGATTTTGCAAAAGGGAAACATTAAAGCACCAACTTTATGATTTATTTTTCTCTGTATGAGGCAACACCTCTAAACTCACCAGGGTGTGATCTGAGACTGTTTCCAATTGAGCAATCAACAACAGATGAAACTAGGGATTTATAAAATAGTTTCCTCCCAATATTATATCATGAGGGGTGCCCGCGGCTTTCAACATCACTTCAAGATCTATAAAAAGCCCTGATCATCAGCGTTAGGTGCGTAAATATTAGCCAAAATCAACCTTTGCCCCTGAATTTCTGCTAAAACAATAATGACTCTTCCTAATTTATCTTTAATCTGTTTGAGACGTTTGAATTGTAGATATTTAAGTATCAGTGTAATGACTCCCCTGCTCTTACTCGAGACAGCACTAAAGAACACAAGTCCACACCAAATCTTCCCACATTTTTCAGCTTCTTGCGGGGAAAGAAGCGTTTCTTGAAGAAACACAATATCATATTTCTTACATTTAAGAAAATAAATGACCTTCCTTCTTTTTATGGAGTGTCCCGACCCGTTCACATCCCACATGGAGAGAGACAATCCACTCATACTAACATCTGACATTTTCACATATTAGGAAAAATAGATTGTGGGTCAAAAATAAAATTATAAAGACCACATTCCAACATTAGCGCAATAATCAAACACCGAACATCCCCCCAAACAAACAGAAAAATGAAAAATGTGGGCATTAACCCGCGCACGACAGCGCCAACTGCCGTCCAACTCAAACAGTCCATGTACACCTACGAGAGTCCCCGCGACAACTTTGCCATCGGATTGCTCAAGTCCGGTGCTTCTGAGAAATATTCTGAGACTGAATTACACAACAGAAAATAATCTATAAATCAAACTCCAGTCAATAGGTGGAATAAACACAAAGAACATGTAGATTTATCCACATACTGTCCCGAAGGAGTGTTATTCCACAAAACACACTCCAGCCGATAGCCGGAACCAGCACAAAAAGAAACAGAAAATGTGCCCAGTTTCCTCGAATGTTCAAGATAATATTCAGTGAGTCAGGCCCACATGCTGCAACGTGAGAATCACAAAATAACTCACTCCATTGACTTTCCCAGGACATCTCTTGATGTGGGCATGTTAATTTTTTTACGGTCATCCTTTGCATCTATTCTCAATTTGGCCGGGAACATCAGTGCAAAAGCGACCTTCCGTTGATGTAAGAGTTTCTTGCACTCTCTCTCAGCGGATCGCCACACCGGAACCCTGTGAACTCACTCGATTTACATCTTATGGCCTGTTATGTCCAGCAGACTCGGAAGGAGCCCGTCCAGGAATTTCGCCATATCTCAACCTTCTTCGGCCTATGTTGGAGGATATGGAAAATCATAGTCGGTGCAATAACGTCCGGATTGTTGGAATTCTGGAGGCCAATATTCTAAATGGGACTTTAAAAAACAGATTTTCAATGTGGTCTCAGACTTTTGGTCCCCATGGTATATATCATTTATGAAACATAATTTCCTGCAGTTCTACAATGATATCCCACAGCTCAGGCACTGTAATTGAACAGAATATTATTGCCGTTATTAAACTGTGTCTGGGATCAGATCTCAGTGCAGATCAGGATACAGAGAGTTTAACTGTTCCAAATATCTTACAGACCCCCAGTCACACTAAACAGCTCAAAACCCCAAATCCTCTGAACATTGCTCAGCCCAGATTAAAAGGCCAGACAGCAGACAGCCATGATAAGTGGCAGGCACTATTAGATCAGACTCTTTGTGAATGTAAGTCACACAGCGCGAACGTAGAGATCCGAGTAAAACGAGTGTTCTGGTACAGCCCGCTCAGCTTCACTACAGGATAGTCAGGAAACAAATCTCTCGCCTGATTTGACTTTTCTAATAAAGGCTGCATTACTCTGGGATTATTACAGCGGCGGACCAGTTCAGAAAGCAAGATCTGACCCAGATCCAGCTGTTGAAACCCAACAAACTTAAATGAGGGGAGCTGCGATGCGGACATTGATACAGAACTACAGTAATAAAGATGAGGGGGAGAGCCTCGGGAACGGAGCTGGAACAAAACCTTTTATTAGGCGACATGAAAGTCAACTTTCTGTCTCTAAAGCCTTAAAGAAATAATTTTGTGGGTGAACTATCCCTTTAAATATTTGCTTCCATTACAAAATATATTTTGTGCAGTCCAAACTAATGGGCAGATTCATATGGGTCAGTGCTGAACAGGAAAAATCGCCTGTCAATCAACTCGAGCACGTACATGCACATTAGGTTACACAAAATGGTAAAATGTTACAATTTGGTTACCCCATGTGACTCTACCCTCCCTAGCAACCGGGCCAATTTGGTTACCCCATGTGACTCTACCCTCCCTAGCAACCGGACCAATTTGGTTACCCCATGTGACTCTACCCTCCCTAGCAACCGGGCCAATTTGGTTACCCCATGTGACTCTACCCTCCCTAGCAACCGGGACAATTCGGTTACCCCATGTGACTCTACCCTCCCTAGCAACCGGGACAATTTGGTTACCCCATGTGACTCTACCCTCCCTAGCAACCTGGCCAATTTGGTTGCTAAGGAGACCTGACTGGAGTCACTCAGCACGCCCTGGATTCAAACTCACGACTCCACATAGTCAGTGTCAATACTCGCTGTGATACACAAACCCATTAATGTCAGATGTTTGATCAGATTCAGTGATACACAAGAATATATTTTCACATCTGTCAGATACTTTAATGATCCTACAAAGTGGTTAATGATATCTAATGTTCAATCAACTGATTATTTCTAGCTCAGTTCATTCATACTGTACATTACCAATCCAGTCATACATGCACCTCAAACTTACACAAAGAGGACGATGCCAGTGTTAGCCATGGCATATGCTAATCCCAGAATCCCACTTCCCATGATGGCATTTCCCAAGTTGAAGACTGACATCCCAAAAGAAGTCTTCCCTTCAAACTGCGGAAGAGGAAACACGGAGAGGTTATTCCACACATTCACATCTCACAAGCTTAAGCTGAAGTGTGTCATTTCTGCACCGCTATCTCAACAGAATTGTGAAAATAATGACAGATAAAACATAGAACTGCCCCAAAACTCATTGGTCCAGTCAATGTTGCCGTGTCGGTCTGGACGTGATGCTCAAACAAGCACAGCAATGTTCAGAAAGCACCAGAGTTACAGTGTTCATCCCATGAATGGCTGTCTTACAGTTGAACAATACTTTACCAATATTTGGATTATAAATGATAAATATGAACTCTTATGATGGACTTACATCGGTGAAGCGAGGGGTTTTCTTGTCATCTGCATTGGAGAGAAACTCTGAGCTTTCTGCCAGGTTTCCTTCAACACTACCTGCAGTTCTCTCAGAACTAAAGACACACAGAACAGCCACGAGAATAAGAAAAGGTACAATATGGTCATTAAAATATCATTAAACATCCATATAAACACATTATAACAAAGGTGTCCAAACAACGGCCCACCGACTGCTCTGGTGCGGGTTGCAGGACATTTGAGAAATACAGCTTGAGAAATTGAAATAAGACATAATAGAGAAATGATATGGAAATCATACTATGATAAATCCACACTGCATTGTGCGTCCTCTCTCACAGACTCAACAAGGGTTTGGCAAAACTAAAAGCGCATGATGCATTGATGAGCATCACTGAATGATTGTTATTGGACTGGTATTGGGTCAGAGCTCACACACTCGTTCCTGTTAAATGATGAGCTGCTGTTTTCTGACACTGAAAGGACATTTCAATGTAATTGATTCATTAACACAAATTCTCAAGATTGACAATGATTACATCATACCTTAAGAATTAAATCAACATGAATTCATTTTTAATACATAAAAATATAACAGAATACCAAGAACTGTACAGTGTCTGTGATACGGCCAACAGTTCATGACATAAGAAGTCTTTCATTGTTTCATACGGTCTTAAAAGTTCTGCTAAATATTCTGGTGCCAAACCATGTAATGCTTTATATGTAATTAATAAAATCTTAAAATCAACCCAAAAGTGAATTGGTAACCAATGCAAGGCCTTGTTCATGTCAAAGATCTGTCTGCAGCATTGTACACTGACTGTAGCCGTGCTGAAGTTAGGGCTGAAACGATTACTTGATGTTATCGACAATGATGACAATAAAAAGTAGTACACAAATATTTCTGTAGTCGAATAGTCGTTTTATGTCATTTAAGGTAACATGAGATCACGTTACACTGTAATGATGACATGTGAGAGCAGCACTGCAGTTCACGACTGACTGATGAACAATTACACAGATCACAGACGCACTTTACATGCGTTACAGCTTAGATGCGGTTATATTTAATGTGTTACATCTTTAATACGGTTATATTTAATGCGTTACATCTTTAATGCGGTTATATTTAATGTGTTACATCGTTAATACGGTTATATTTAATGCGTTACATCTTTAATGCAGTTATATTTAATGCGTTACATCTTTAATGCGGTTATATTTAATGCGTTGCATCTTTAATGCAGATATATTTAATGCGTTGCATCTTTAATGCAGTTATATTTAATGCGTTACATCTTTAATGCAGTTATATTTAATGCGTTACATCTTTAATGCGGTTATATTTAATGCGGTTATATTTAATGTGTTACATCTTTAATGCGGTTATATTTAATGCGTTACATCTTTAATGCAGTTATATTTAATGCGTTACATCTTTAATGCGGTTATATTTAATGCGTTACATCTTTAATGCAGTTATATTTAATGCGTTACATCTTTAATGCGGTTATATTTAATGCGTTACATGTTTAATGCGGTTATATTTAATGCGTTACATCTTTAATGCGGTTATATTTAATGCGTTACATGTTTAATGCGGTTATATTTAATGTGTTACATCTTTAATGCGGTTATATTTAATGCGTTACAGCTTTAATGCGGTTATATTTAATGCGTTACAGCTTTAATGCGGTTATATTTAAAGTGTTACATCTTCAATGAGGTTATATTTAATGCGTTACATCTTTAATGCGGTTATATTTAATGCGTTACATCTTTAATGCGGTTATATTTAATGTGTTACATCTTTAATGTGTTACATCTAATGCGGTTACATCTTTAATGCGGTTATATTTAATGCGTTACATGTTTAATGCGGTTATATTTAATGTGTTACATCTTTAATGCGGTTATATTTAATGCGTTACAGCTTTAATGCGGTTATATTTAATGCGTTACAGCTTTAATGCGGTTATATTTAATGTGTTACATCTTTAATGAGGTTATATTTAATGCGTTGCATCTTTAATGCGGTTATATTTAATGCGTTACATCTTTAATGTGGTTATATTTAATGTGTTACATCTTTAATGCGTTACATCTTTAATGCGGTTATATTTAATGTGTTACATCTTTAATGTGTTACATCTTTAATGCGGTTATATTTAATGCGTTACATCTTTAATGCAGTTATATTTAATGCGTTACATCTTTAATGCGGTTATATTTAATGCGTTACATCTTTAATGCGGTTATATTTAATGCGTTACATGTTTAATGCGGTTATATTTAATGCGTTACATCTTTAATGCGGTTATATTTAATGCGTTACATGTTTAATGCGGTTATATTTAATGCGTTACATCTTTAATGCAGTTATATTTAATGCGTTACATCTTTAATGCGGTTATATTTAATGCGTTACAGCTTTAATGCGGTTATATTTAATGCGTTACAGCTTTAATGTGGTTATATTTAATGCATTACAGCTTTAATGCGGTTATATTTAATGGGTTACATCTTTAATGCGGTTATATTTAATGCGTTACAGCTTTAATGCGGTTATATTTAATGCGTTACATCTTTAATGAGGTTATATTTAATGCGTTACATCTTTAATGCGGTTATATTTAATGGGTTACAGCTTTAATGCGTTACATCTTTAATGCGGTTATATTTAATGGGTTACATCTTTAATGCGTTACATCTTTAATGCGGTTATATTTAATGCGTTACAGCTTTAATGCGGTTATATTTAATGGGTTACATCTTTAATGCGTTACATCTTTAATGCGGTTATATTTAATGGGTTACATCTTTAATGCGTTACATCTTTAATGCGGTTATATTTAATGCGTTACAGCTTTAATGCGTTACATCTTTAATGCGGTTATATTTAATGGGTTACAGCTTTAATGCGTTACATCTTTAATGCGGTTATATTTAATGGGTTACATCTTTAATGCGTTACATCTTTAATGCGGTTATATTTAATGCGTTACAGCTTTAATGCGGTTATATTTAATGCGTTACATCTTTAATGCGGTTATATTTAATGCGTTACATCTTTAATGCGGTTATATTTAATGCGTTACATCTTTAATGCGGTTATATTTAATGCGTTACATCTTTAATGCGGTTATATTTAATGCGTTACATCTTTAATGCGGTTATATTTAATGCGGTTATATTTAATGTGTTACATCTTTAATGCGGTTATATTTAATGCGTTACATCTTTAATGCAGTTATATTTAATGCGTTACATCTTTAATGCGGTTATATTTAATGCGTTACATCTTTAATGCAGTTATATTTAATGCGTTACATCTTTAATGCGGTTATATTTAATGCGTTACATGTTTAATGCGGTTATATTTAATGCGTTACATCTTTAATGCGGTTATATTTAATGCGTTACATGTTTAATGCGGTTATATTTAATGTGTTACATCTTTAATGCGGTTATATTTAATGCGTTACAGCTTTAATGCGGTTATATTTAATGCGTTACAGCTTTAATGCGGTTATATTTAAAGTGTTACATCTTCAATGAGGTTATATTTAATGCGTTACATCTTTAATGCGGTTATATTTAATGCGTTACATCTTTAATGCGGTTATATTTAATGTGTTACATCTTTAATGTGTTACATCTAATGCGGTTACATCTTTAATGCGGTTATATTTAATGCGTTACATGTTTAATGCGGTTATATTTAATGTGTTACATCTTTAATGCGGTTATATTTAATGCGTTACAGCTTTAATGCGGTTATATTTAATGCGTTACAGCTTTAATGCGGTTATATTTAATGTGTTACATCTTTAATGAGGTTATATTTAATGCGTTGCATCTTTAATGCGGTTATATTTAATGCGTTACATCTTTAATGTGGTTATATTTAATGTGTTACATCTTTAATGCGTTACATCTTTAATGCGGTTATATTTAATGTGTTACATCTTTAATGTGTTACATCTTTAATGCGGTTATATTTAATGCGTTACATCTTTAATGCAGTTATATTTAATGCGTTACATCTTTAATGCGGTTATATTTAATGCGTTACATCTTTAATGCGGTTATATTTAATGCGTTACATGTTTAATGCGGTTATATTTAATGCGTTACATCTTTAATGCGGTTATATTTAATGCGTTACATGTTTAATGCGGTTATATTTAATGCGTTACATCTTTAATGCAGTTATATTTAATGCGTTACATCTTTAATGCGGTTATATTTAATGCGTTACAGCTTTAATGCGGTTATATTTAATGCGTTACAGCTTTAATGTGGTTATATTTAATGCATTACAGCTTTAATGCGGTTATATTTAATGGGTTACATCTTTAATGCGGTTATATTTAATGCGTTACAGCTTTAATGCGGTTATATTTAATGCGTTACATCTTTAATGAGGTTATATTTAATGCGTTACATCTTTAATGCGGTTATATTTAATGGGTTACAGCTTTAATGCGTTACATCTTTAATGCGGTTATATTTAATGGGTTACATCTTTAATGCGTTACATCTTTAATGCGGTTATATTTAATGCGTTACAGCTTTAATGCGGTTATATTTAATGGGTTACATCTTTAATGCGTTACATCTTTAATGCGTTACATCTTTAATGCGGTTATATTTAATGGGTTACATCTTTAATGCGTTACATCTTTAATGCGGTTATATTTAATGCGTTACAGCTTTAATGCGGTTATATTTAATGGGTTACATCTTTAATGCGTTACATCTTTAATGCGTTACATCTTTAATGCGGTTATATTTAATGGGTTACATCTTTAATGCGTTACATCTTTAATGCGGTTATATTTAATGCAGCTATACTGCAGAATAAATAAATATTATCTGAGAATGTTGTGAGAATATAATAATAAAAATACAAATATTTTAAATATCTAAAACTCCTTTAATAAAGATTCATTGACCTGAGAAGCAGCATATCAGATATTTAAACTTGCTTTTAGAGAATAGATCTTGAATATAAGTGTATTTTGTCTTTACTGCACTCGCAGAATATAAAGTAAAAAATACACTTATATTTAAGAGACATTCTCTTAAAGTCTAAATATCTTATATGTTGCTTCTCAAGTAAATGCTTCTTGTTTAAAGAGTTTTTAGATTATTTTAAATGGAAAACAAGACAAAAACACTTGATAACAAGAGGATGATTTCAGTGAATTTCTTTACTGAATTAAACTTAAAAAGTATTTTTCCCTTTAATTCAGTGAAAGTCATTTATAGATATTTTTAAAAGATTATTTTATCCTCTTTAATGTTAGTAAACACGTTTAAGACAACCTTTTAATTCTGGGCGCAAGCTGAATAATCGGTAAGAGCGAATGATTAATCGGTGCAATAATCGCCAAATAATCGAATAATTGTTCAAATAATCGTTAGTTGCAGTCCTAGCTAAAGTGTGTTGATTTAAAAACATACTTAATTTTCCTTCTCGAAATGTGTCCATCAGAAATCACAAAAGCTCGTCCATTTCATCAAATAAAGGTGATGTAATGGTGGCAATCTAATAGCATTTAGGGCTTTATGTTATTACAGTGATGCAGCCCCCAAAAGGAAAGGTTTGGACACCTCTGCATTAAAGGCTCCACACAGACCATGAAGTGATAAAGAATCTGCATTACAATAGCTGGTTTCCATCCAACAGTTTTATGCACTTGAACACTTGAAACGAAATGTTCTAAATTCACTTAAACTTGAATGCGCTCAGACGAGGTGGATTTTTGGAGTTTTGCATTAGTTAAAATGCACATTGAGATGATGGAAACGGTTTATGTGCAAAGCGATGTCGTGTTTTGATCATTCGCGCATGTGTTATGAGCATGTGATAGCTTGATGTGACTGGCACAATGAAAGACCTTGGCACACAATTCATTGAACATGGTGCTTGTCATTCGGAAGTGTTTAACCCACAGCGGGTCGATAAAGTGGGTCCTCACAATCCGCCAGAACAGTTTTGAGAGCGGGCACTCCCAGGTATGTGGAGACTGGCGGTGTGGGCATCGCAGCTATTTCAGCCCATAATCAGATACTGCACTTCTTCTGCGGCGTCTCGTGGATGCATTTAATAAAATGAGATATTTGCTCCAATCTTACAAATAAAACTGTCCCCAAAACAGGGAGAGGTCATTCAGCGGCCCCATCATGATAATGCGCATTACGTAGTGGATGAAAATGTGCAATAATTCATATTTTCTTAACTAAATTTTTTTTAAATGCGCTTAAAAAAATGCTAAACATTTTGGATGGAAACTCAGCAACAGATACTTGATACGTTACACTTTTAACCATCCCCTCACAGTGTGGCATACCTGGCATTTTCAGTGCTATTTGGTTCCCTACAGAGCCGTGCGGCATCCAGGAAAGCATTAGAGACAGAGAAACTTGATGAACGCACCCTTATACTAACACTTATGAAGACACAGATAGGGCGATGAGGTGCTAAAGGTGAAGGACGGTTCAGGCAGATGTTAGTTTTGCATAATTGTACACACACACACGCACACACGCACGCACACACACGCACACATTCAGACACATCTTTTTTAAGAAGAGTGTAACTTCAGTGCTTTGTGCTCAGTGACGTTCAGTGACATTCTGTGATGACAGACAGTTTTCACCTTATTCAGATGGCATGACTGGATGCTGGAAGATACCACAAACACACACTAATGTTCATTTGGTTCTCCAACAAACCCCTTAAACACGTCATTAAATGATTGGCAAGCGGACAGAAAGGAAAAGCTTCTGTCTAAACTAACTCTACCTTTATCTGAAAATGTAATGCTAATAAATAAATATATCAAGAGCAGTCTAACTGGGTAAGAGACAATAAAGCACTGTTAACTAGACATGTGCACTGCACCCTTGAGTGCATACTTACTGAGCGGCATCTTCTGATCGGCTTTTCATTGCAGTCGCAATCGTCTCCTCACCAGCTTCATGCCCTTTGCCGTTAGGGATAGTGTTCATCTCAGCGGGCTCCATGCTATAGTGATTACTCTTGTGCTTCAAGTATTTGTGTGAGAGAGACAGAGAGAGAGAGAGAGAGATCTGTAGACCACTGCCTCCTTCCTTGCTAGAGGTCTAGAGACAAAAAACATGCAAAAGATCACATTAATTTCAGCTCATTTAAGATGCTTTTGAGAAAAGAGCCCGTTTCTGGAGCTCTGTCCGCAGCTATACCCTTCTCAAACTCTGAGCATTATATGTTTTTCAGTCTCTGGTGTGGTACAGAATAATAAGAAATGACCAATATCTCAGTAATTCTCTATTCTCCTTCTAACTTCCTCTCTGACTTTGGCACTCTGTTTCCCCCTTTTTCTTACATCACAAAGCAGCTCCGACCGAACCTTTGAGCAGCTCCGCTGTTTCCATCAGCAGTCGAGACTGAGAGGTGCTGTTCTCACTTCTGATGAGTCTATAGTTGTTTTTGTGATCCCGACTCCCTGTGGATGTTTATGATGGACCTGTTGGAGGCTGTGAAAGCACAAGTGGACATGCGTCTCCAGGCTCCCTTTGGTCCCCCTGGTATTCCCAATCCTGGTTTGAAAGGCCGGAGCACTAGTATCACTGAAGCAGGGGGAAGAGGAGGGGAGGGAACCTACACTCCAAACCGGCGGCCCATTGAGGAAGGCCATGAAAACCAGCTCTTACTAGCTCAAAACCAGCTCTGGCCCTCTTTGTCCATTCACTCTCTTTTTTTTACAGCTTTCTTCCCAGTTCTTTCTTTTAATTAGGAACAGCTTAACATAACAGCCATGCTCTCTTCATGCTCCGAGCTCTGGGCTGGCATAACCTCAAGTTCCCTGTCCGTTTCTTCCACGTGTCCTCCTCTTGTCTTATCTTCCTAACGCCTCTTAAACTAATGTGTTTGTTTGTGAAACAATAATCAAGCAGAAAATTAATCACACTGAACTCTGGGAAGATAAACTCTGCACAGTCTGTCCGAGCCGGCTTCAGCCAGTGAGATGCCACGTCACTCGGCAATGAGAGCAATGTGGTCGGGCAGCAATGGGCGCTGCACAAATGTGCATGCTGTGTGGTTTCCTGGGAACAGGGCTGGAAGAACAGAAGGGTGATTGTGCCAAGCGTCATTATACCAGTGGGGCCTCCTTGGCTTCAACTCGCCAGGACACTTCTAAGGGCTGAAAAGGTAATTCATCGGGCCCCCAATTGAAAAAAAAAAAACGCAAACCTTAGATTCGGGAATGGCGAAGCGGCTCATGGAATGGGAGGTAGCGGTTTGTGCCAATGTCCAATAGCCAAGATGTTGAATGGAGAACCACCCTGTCAATCATCCATTTCACTAATCAGACAGACAGTAGACTACCCATCACAAAGATGTGCTGACACGTGATTGGCCAGAGGAGTTCAAGGCTTTGGGGTGGAGCCAGAGACGTGACCGCAGCAGTCACACATATAAACTCGTGAAGACTTTCAGTCGGGGGTGAAAAACAGAATTTGTTTTCATTCTATGCGGATGTCTGGCAGCTCAAGCGACTCCTAAACACACTGGGGGTGCCATTTCTCTGCCAACTGGGTCATAGCTTAAGTTTATTCACTGATTCAATATTCCATGCAGTTAATGTGCTTTCAGTCATATCGCTCTACTGCCGAAACAGCAGTAAATGCCAGATCATGATAAACTGTTCTCATTATTCTATCAAACATGCAAAGAGCAGCACAGATGATGTAACTCTCTGTGAAAGTCACTTACAATATTAAAAGTGCTGCGATGGCACAATCAATGTTCATTAAAAACAGCCTACCGATGTGTTAAAAGTCTCCATCAGTAACTGTTGTTAAGGCTGAATCATTCATTGAGAATGAATTAAAGAGAGAGAAGACCAGGGCAGATCAGAGCACCTGGACATCAATCACAATTCTTTGGCCATATGGGGTTTTTCTATGCACTGGGAACTCTGGGACAGTGTTTAATTTGGGCACAGACATGAAGCGTGTCTCATACTAATGCAAGCAGAAGGGGGGGAAGTCAGTCCACTCTCCAAAACTACCAAATTACCCTTAAAAGTCAACATGCAACAGCGTTCCCAACACAGGACCGTGATGGGAAGATCGGATCATTTTACTGACTTGGATCATTTAATCTCGTTCAGCAAAATGAACAAAATCTTTATTCAAGTTATTTTGGTTCATTAGTCACATGACAGCCGCATCGGCTCTGTGCAGGAAACAGAATTGATTAGTTTGGTCATGTATTGATCCCATGACTGATGCTAACGATGTTCCTAACAGCTCACCGTTCATTGTGTGCAGTTGTTTGTATCGTCACAATAAAACACGATGTGCCATTTCCATGTATTTAATGCAGGAAGTGTTTACAAGATATTTTCTGTGTAAAATGATCTCAGATGACATTCAGTAAATTCAAAGGGAAATTCTTTAAGGCATACTTGATTCAGGTCTTCACAATAAGGACATAAATAATAATACAACAAGAGGGAAAAATAAATCAATTCAGCAGTCAATGTTATTTTTCCCATCATACGGAACGTTTAAAGCTTTAACACAGTAATAAAGTAATAAAGTAATAAAGTGTGAGACTAGAAACGCTGGAAATACAAGAACACAATCAAACGAAGCGCATATACTGAAGTTCAGAGTATGATCAATCAAGTATCAATCAAGCACAGATTCAAAACGAACAAATCATTCATGAACGACCCCTCGCCACAACAGGATATTTAATGAGAACAAGATGTCATGAGAATGTAGTGCGATCTTCTAAACCCTCCGGAGAATGAACACTAATACTGTTGTTACAGGGAATGATCATTCTCTAATCATTTATTCATCCTTATGCTTTCTTGCTAAAAGAACACAAAGTTATTTTGATGTGAATATTTCCATGCTAACTCAATGGGATCCAACACTTCCAAGCTCCAAAAAGGATATAAAGGCAGCATAAATGTAATCAATATGACTCAGTGGTTTAGTTCAATAAAAAAAAGTGTTTGTAAATAAAAGAGAACTTTTATATCTTGGTGAACTGATTCTTTTAACAAGAACATTTGATTCCTGCATTACAACAGCAGCCCAGATATGACAACGTGAAATCAGCCAAACAGTCTTTTCAAAGACTTAAATTGGGTGAATTTAGAATTTCATGCTGACTTTAAGAATCGATCTGACCTGAAAGAGAGAGATAAAGACAGAGAGAACACATGACACAGCTGATGCAACATCACAGGTGACGTGGACACGGGACGGGACGTCACTCTGTCCTGGGGAATGTTGTTGTATGTACATGGTTTGGTGCCAGCTGCTCTTGTGGGATTACTAACAGCCTGACCAGCTGTGTACGGGACACACACACACACCTCTGCTATTCACTTCATTACACCTGCGATGTGATACGCACTGCTCAAATGTCTTTAATTAACTGAGGAAGGATCTGGAACTGCTGGAGAGCATATGAACAACCCTCTGCACATCCTCTCCATCTGGATTATAATCCCAGATTATCTGCATTCTGACATAATTCATCATATTTCAAGAAAATGGTTCAGGTTATGACTTATTAAAATAAAGTTATGAAAGACTTATTTTGGATTTATTGAGCGAGATGTAGCAAATGTTTTGGGGAAAATTGAGGTGGAGGGTTTGTTCCATATGTGATGGAGTTATATCCACTAATCTTGACAAAAGTAGATCATTTATGGAGCATCTTTTATTCAACAATTAAAGTGAAAAGGAAACATCCATATTCACACGTATTAATGTCATTATCCAACACCTGATGTGGGAAAAGTTACTGAGCGCACTTTTAACGCATCATATTTTAATACATGTTTATGCAAATTAAGAGGTGTGTGGAGCTTTTTGGACGTTGCTTACACAAATCTCTTTCTGTCCCATTTTAAGGAGCAGCGCATCCAGCAATGATTCATATTCTGGAATATTTATAGCTGCACACAAACACACATTCACAAAGTGCAGAAACGTTGTGATTATTAAGGAGCAGCTTATGTGAGACACAGCAGCCTGACAGCGGGATACACGTCCACCATCTCTATTCGCTGTCAAAAATAGCACAGAGCATTCACATGAGTCATGTGACAGCTGGTGATGTATGGCGCTCACATCAGGCATTCTGTCAAGGTTACTGCTAAAGTGTGTGGATACAACACGGATACATAAACCAGATGCAGACATGCGTGACGAGGCTGAAAACTATCATGATAAAAACACCTCATATTCAAATGCTAATCTTAGTGTATTTTTTTAACTGTCTTTCGAACAAATCCTGTGCTGTATCTGAACCATCCTGGAGCATAGATTATACACATTACACATCACATTAAAGCAGTTTAACTGGCTAAAGCTAATCCATTAGCGTCTTTACACTGCCGAGCTGACAGGTTTGTGATTTGAGATGTTTCTGCACCGTAAAGAAGAAAGTTGGTGTTTAGTTGCATCAACATGCTTTCTTAAATTGACACGAATAACCACCTTCAAAAACTTAAAATGTTAGTTGAGTTCACTTAAAAATATTTGTTAAAAATTCAGTCTCAGAATATTTCTCAGAAGCACCGGACTTGAGCAATCCGATGGCAAAGTTGTCGCGGGGACTCTCGTAGGTGTACATGGACTGTTTGAGTTGGACGGCAGTTGGCGCTGTCGTGCGCGGGTTAATGCCCACATTTTTCATTTTTCTGTTTGTTTGGGGGGATGTTCGGTGTTTGATTATTGCACTAATGTTGGAATGTGGTCTTTATAATTGTATTTTTGACCCACAATCTATTTTTCCTAATATGTGAAAATGTCAGATGTTAGTATGAGTGGATTGTCTCTCTCCATGTGGGATGTGAACGGGTCGGGACACTCCATAAAAAGAAGGAAGGTCATTTATTTTCTTAAATGTAAGAAATATGATATTGTGTTTCTTCAAGAAACGCTTCTTTCCCCGCAAGAAGCTGAAAAATGTGGGAAGATTTGGTGTGGACATGTGTTCTTTAGTGCTGGCTCGAGTAAGAGCAGGGGAGTCATTACATTGATACTTAAATATCTACAATTCAAACGTCTCAAACAGATTAAAGATAAATTAGGAAGAGTCATTATTGTTTTAGCAGCTGGTGATGAAATATTTACCTCATTGATATTAATAATGCTTTTAAAGAAATCTATCTTGATCTCAATAATTCCACGTCTTCCTCTACTGATGAAGTTATTAGAAACTTTGTGGAAGCATTAGATCTCCCTAAACTGATGACTGAGGAAAATAATTCTCTTGATTCTGAGATCATCTTGGAGGAGCTTTGGATGAAGCGAGTGAGGGAGTGTGGGCTCGGATCCTAAAAAACATCAAGTCTGCATCTAGAGATGCAAGGATGGGCGTTATGCGATTTAAGATATTACACAGATTCTATTGGACCCCTCTAGATTGTCTAGGCTTGGTCTTAAAGCGCACCCACCTGCTGGCAATGCCAATCAGAAGATGGAGACACAAACCAAGTGTGACGGGGCGGATGATTATACACACCTGGTCCCTTATCAACCTAATCAAGCCTCCGAGAGGGATAAAGGCCGACTGCGGATGGTGGTTCGAGGGAGAGAGATCGTTTACGGCAGCTGACCGTCATATGTGTGTGTTTATGATTGTGTCTGTTGTTTAAGTTTATCATTAAAATATTATTTACATCATCAAGCCGGTTCTCGCCTCCTCCTTTCCATTAATCCCTTTACGCCATGTTTTTTGGGGGCGTGTTGAGATCCAGGAGTTTTGGTTGAAGGTTCAGAGTTGTGATGTATTGGGCACTCAAATTTCATTTTGCCTCAGACTCTGTATTTTAGGCGATGGGGCGGTCATTAATACAGGGGATAAATACAGCTGGCACGCCCTTATTTCGAGAGTGGTGCAGGGAGATGGGCAGGGTGGCAATCGTGGGTTATTTGATAAGAAATGGGGCAGAAATTTGGCATTTTTGGAAGGCTCTCTGGGAGGGGCAGTAGACAGGGATCACTAGTTTTAAATGTGTGTGTGCAAAATTTGAAAGTACAAATTTTATGTTTTTTTTGTGTGTGTGTGTGTTTTTTGTTGTTGTTGTTTCTAAATATTTATGACCACTGGGGTGCATGTTTGTGTTGGGTGGGGGAAGAGTTTAATTTTATATAATTTTGTTCCCCATTTTCTGTTGTTTACTTAATTTGTTGAATGAAATCAATAAAAATAGTTAATAATAATAAAAAACATCTGTTACATCAACTACATTTGTTGTCAAGGTACTTTGTCGTGAGATCTTTGATACTGAGAATGTGAATTCCTCTACATGAAAACACATTTTAGACAATATACAAATGCTGTCCCAACAAGATTAACAAAGTTGTCTAAACAAACAGGTTCTTGTTTTGCTGACTTTATTTATAGTATGCTGTTATTTTTGTCATCATTGTTAGTTATTGGGTGTGGTGATATTTAGATGTTTGTTAATAGTCACTATTATTGAGGTCTATGTGGCTCCAGAACTGGAATATTTCACATGCTGGATTTGAATATCGTCTACAGAAGTTCATGTTGCTGGGATTTCTGGACATAAAAGTCAAGTTCACTAAACATTAATAGTGATAGTATAAACCGATCAATGCTTATAATGCTTGAAGAAATCAAACAGAAATGAACTCTTCATAGTTTCTTTCGCTGATGTCAGAAAATGTTTTGAAAACCAGAATGCAGCTACCGAACTTCTGCGGCGAATTTACTCCAAAAAATGTAAACAATGCCATAATGTACACCTAACCCTATTCCCCGAAACCATTGGCAAAGTGAGGAGATTTCAATTCAGCATTTACAGTTAATAAGAACATAAAACGTCAAAACTGTGGGTGTTGCAGTGCATTCTGGGTAACCCCAGCTGCCAGAATATTCAAGTTAGTTGAACAAGAGTAGAAGTCCACACAACTTGATATAAACAGTTTTGTCATTTATGACAATTTTGATTATTTAGTTGTCTTAACACATTGTTTGTTGAGTCCACTCGAATGCATGAATTTTAAGGCATCGAGGTGAAAATTTTAAGTTAACTCAACAATAGTTAAACTTAAACATTCAGTGTTAACATAGCGAATGCATGTAAAACCAGTCAAGACAGACAAATGTACCCATAATGTGATGTCATGAGGGCCCCCCCCCCCCCCATCCCACGAGAGCTGCAGGGCGTCCCAAATGATGCCAGCTGTCAAACTGAATGTATCGTCATGTCAAATGAAAACATCAAAGAGACTGGCAGTGTTTCTGAAGTGTCCTTTTCATTTTCTCTTCTGCTCATCACGGTTTAATTCTCTTCATCTCAGCTCCCTTGAGAGGATTTAAGGACTATGTAATGCTCAGTGATTAATACGATCTGTGTGCTAAAGATTTATTCCAAACACACCAATAAAGAGGTCAACAATCTGTCTCCTTCAGTATGTGTAAATGCACAATACAGGCCACACTATTGTGAGCGGCTGTAGGTGATGCAGGCAGCGAGATGGTGAGGTCACAGTCCCTGCTCTCGTTTCCAGTGAATCAAAGCCTTGCCGCAGGGACATTGGACAGATCACAGTCAATTCTAATTCTCACTCACTCACCTCAGAAAGAGGCTTCAGGCTCAGGATGAATCTGACAGATCGTGCAGAAGAGGGTTTTTATTCGTCTGTCACAGTAGAAGATGGCAACAACACAAGCGTCACACAGACAAGACCATTTGCAGTATGGATCATCTATGCGGAGCACCAGCATGGCCTACTTTTCTCTACTTTCCCTCCTATTTTTCCCCTTCATTCCCTCTTTCCACCCCCCACCCTTTCTGTGTATCTTTCCCTGAAGGCAGCGTGGAGGGTGACTCATTGCAAATGTGATTTATTTATAGGC
>JAVLUX010000201.1:12050000-12085000 GCA_032164185.1 Moxostoma hubbsi | reverse complement strand
TGTAAACGGTCATCACATGACTCGTGTCAGCGCTGCAGAATACATTGAAGTCTATGAAGTGAGTGATATTTATACGTGTAAACGGTCATCACATGACTCGTGTCAGCGCTGCAGAATACAGTGAAGTCTATGAAGCGAGTGATATTTATACGGGTAAAGGGTCATCACATGACTCGTGTCAGCGCTGCAGAATACACTGAAGTCTATGAAGCGAGTGATATTTATACGCGTAAAGGGTCATCACATGACTCGCGTCAGCGCTGCAGAATACATTGAAGTCTATGAAGCGAGTGATATTTATACAAGTAAAGGGTCATCACATGACTCGTGTCAGCGCTGCAGAATACAGTGAAGTCTATGAAGTGAGTGATATTTATACGTGTAAAGGGTCATCACATGACTCGTGTCAGCACTGCAGAATACATTGAAGTCTATGAAGCGAGTGATATTTATACGGGTAAACGGTCATCACATGACTCGTGTCAGCGCTGCAGAATACATTGAAGTCTATGAAGCGAGTGATATTTATACGGGTAAAGGGTCATCACATGACTCGTGTCAGCGCTGCAGAATACACTGAAGTCTATGAAGCGAGTGATATTTATACGGGTAAAGGGTCATCACATGACTCGTGTCAGCGCTGCAGAATACACTGAAGTCTATGAAGCGAGTGATATTTATACGGGTAAAGGGTCATCACATGACTCGTGTCAGCGCTGCAGAATACACTGAAGTCTGTGAAGCGAGTGATATTTATACGTGTAAAGGGTCATCACATGACTCGTGTCAGCGCTGCAGAATACATTGAAGTCTATGAAGCGAGTGATATCTATACGTGTAAACGGTCATCACATGACTCGTGTCAGCGCTGCAGAATACACTGAAGTCTATGAAGCGAGTGATAATTATACGTGTAAACGGAACGGTCATCACATGACTCGCGTCAGCGCTGCAGAATACATTGAAGTCTATGAAGCGAGTGATATTTATACGGGTAAAGGGTCATCACATGACTCGTGTCAGCGCTGCAGAATACATTGAAGTCTATGAAGCGAGTGATATTTATACAAGTAAAGGGTCATCACATGACTCGTGTCAGCGCTGCAGAATACAGTGAAGTCTATGAAGTGAGTGATATTTATACGTGTAAAGGGTCATCACATGACTCGTGTCAGCACTGCAGAATACATTGAAGTCTATGAAGCGAGTGATATTTATACGGGTAAACGGTCATCACATGACTCGTGTCAGCGCTGCAGAATACATTGAAGTCTATGAAGCGAGTGATATTTATACGGGTAAAGGGTCATCACATGACTCGTGTCAGCGCTGCAGAATACACTGAAGTCTATGAAGCGAGTGATATTTATACGGGTAAAGGGTCATCACATGACTCGTGTCAGCGCTGCAGAATACACTGAAGTCTATGAAGCGAGTGATATTTATACGGGTAAAGGGTCATCACATGACTCGTGTCAGCGCTGCAGAATACACTGAAGTCTGTGAAGCGAGTGATATTTATACGTGTAAAGGGTCATCACATGACTCGTGTCAGCGCTGCAGAATACATTGAAGTCTATGAAGCGAGTGATATCTATACGTGTAAACGGTCATCACATGACTCGTGTCAGCGCTGCAGAATACACTGAAGTCTATGAAGCGAGTGATAATTATACGTGTAAACGGAACGGTCATCACATGACTCGTGTCAGCGCTGCAGAATACAGTGAAGTCTATGAAGCGAGTGATATTTATACGTGTAAAGGGTCATCACATGACTCGTGTCAGCGCTGCAGAATACATTGAAGTCTATGAAGCGAGTGATATTTATACGGGTAAAGGGTCATCACATGACTCGTGTCAGCGCTGCAGAATACACTGAAGTCTATGAAGCGAGTGATATTTATACGCGTAAAGGGTCATCACATGACTCGCGTCAGCGCTGCAGAATACATTGAAGTCTATGAAGCGAGTGATATTTATACGGGTAAAGGGTCATCACATGACTCGTGTCAGCGCTGCAGAATACATTGAAGTCTATGAAGCGAGTAATATTTATACAAGTAAAGGGTCATCACATGACTCGTGTCAGCACTGCAGAATACATTGAAGTCTATGAAGCGAGTGATATTTATACGTGTAAAGGGTCATCACATGACTCGTGTCAGCACTGCAGAATACATTGAAGTCTATGAAGCGAGTGATATTTATACGGGTAAAGGGTCATCACATGACTCGTGTCAGCACTGCAGAATACATTGAAGTCTATGAAGCGAGTGATATTTATACGGGTAAAGGGTCATCACATGACTCGTGTCAGCACTGCAGAATACATTGAAGTCTATGAAGCGAGTGATATTTATACGGGTAAAGGGTCATCACATGACTCGTGTCAGCACTGCAGAATACATTGAAGTCTATGAAGCGAGTGATATTTATACGCGTAAAGGGTCATCACATGACTCGCGTCAGCGCTGCAGAATACATTGAAGTCTATGAAGCGAGTGATATTTATACGGGTAAAGGGTCATCACATGACTCGTGTCAGCGCTGCAGAATACATTGAAGTCTATGAAGCGAGTAATATTTATACAAGTAAAGGGTCATCACATGACTCGTGTCAGCACTGCAGAATACATTGAAGTCTATGAAGCGAGTGATATTTATACGTGTAAAGGGTCATCACATGACTCGTGTCAGCACTGCAGAATACATTGAAGTCTATGAAGCGAGTGATATTTATACGGGTAAAGGGTCATCACATGACTCGTGTCAGCACTGCAGAATACATTGAAGTCTATGAAGCGAGTGATATTTATACGGGTAAAGGGTCATCACATGACTCGTGTCAGCACTGCAGAATACATTGAAGTCTATGAAGCGAGTGATATTTATACAGGTAAACGGTCATCACATGACTCGTGTCAGCGCTGCAGAATACATTGAAGTCTATGAAGCGAGTGATATTTATACGGGTAAAGGGTCATCACATGACTCGTGTCAGCGCTGCAGAATACACTGAAGTCTATGAAGCGAGTGATATTTATACGGGTAAAGGGTCATCACATGACTCGTGTCAGCGCTGCAGAATACACTGAAGTCTATGAAGCGAGTGATATTTATACGGGTAAAGGGTCATCACATGACTCGTGTCAGCGCTGCAGAATACACTGAAGTCTGTGAAGCGAGTGATATTTATACGTGTAAAGGGTCATCACATGACTCGTGTCAGCGCTGCAGAATACACTGAAGTCTATGAAGCGAGTGATATTTATACGTGTAAACGGTCATCACATGACTCGTGTCAGTGCTGCAGAATACACTGAAGTCTATGAAGCGAGTGATATTTATACATGTAAACGGTCATCACATGACTCGTGTCAGTGCTGCAGAATACACTGAAGTCTATGAAGCGAGTGATATTTATACGTGTAAACGGTCATCACATGACTCGTGTCAGCGCTGCAGAATACATTGAAGTCTATGAAGCGAGTGATATTTATACGGGTAAAGGGTCATCACATGACTCGTGTCAGCGCTGCAGAATACACTGAAGTCTATGAAGCGAGTGATATTTATACGTGTAAACAGAACGGTCATCACATGACTCGTGCCAGCGCTGCAGAATACACTGAAGTCTATGAAGCGAGTGATATTTATACGTGTAAACGGAATGGTCATCACATGACTCGTGTCAGCGCTGCAGAATACATTGAAGTCTATGAAGCGAGTGATATTTATACGTGTAAAGGGTCATCACATGACTCGCGTCAGCGCTGCAGAATACATTGAAGTCTATGAAGCGAGTGATATTTATACGTGTAAACGGTCATCACATGACTCGTGTCAGCGCTGCAGAATACATTGAAGTCTATGAAGCGAGTGATATTTATACGTGTAAACGGTCATCACATGACTCGTGTCAGCGCTGCAGAATACATTGAAGTCTATGAAGCGAGTGATATTTATACGGGTAAAGGGTCATCACATGACTCGTGTCAGCGCTGCAGAATACACTGAAGTCTTGAAGCGAGTGATATTTATACGCGTAAAGGGTCATCACATGACTCGTGTCAGCGCTGCAGAATACATTGAAGTCTATGAAGCGAGTGATATTTATACAGGTAAAGGGTCATCACATGACTCGTGTCAGCCCTGCAGAATACATTGAAGTCTATGAAGCGAGTGATATTTATACGTGTAAAGGGTCATCACATGACTCGTGTCAGCGCTGCAGAATACATTGAAGTCTATGAAGCGAGTGATATTTATACGGGTAAAGGGTCATCACATGACTCGTGTCAGCGCTGCAGAATACACTGAAGTCTGTGAAGCGGGTGATATTTATACGGGTAAAGGGTCATCACATGACTCGTGTCAGCGCTGCAGAATACACTGAAGTCTGTGAAGCGAGTGATATTTATATGTGTAAAGGGTCATCACATGACTCGTGTCAGCGCTGCAGAATACATTGAAGTCTGTGAAGCGAGTGATATTTATACGGGTAAAGGGTCATCACATGACTCGTGTCAGTGCTGCAGAATACACTGAAGTCTGTGAAGCGAGTGATATTTATATGTGTAAAGGGTCATCACATGACTCGTGTCAGCGCTGCAGAATACACTGAAGTCTGTGAAGCGAGTGATATTTATATGTGTAAAGGGTCATCACATGACTCGTGTCAGCGCTGCAGAATACATTGAAGTCTGTGAAGCGAGTGATATTTATACGGGTAAAGGGTCATCACATGACTCGTGTCAGTGCTGCAGAATACACTGAAGTCTGTGAAGCGAGTGATATTTATACGGGTAAAGGGTCATCACATGACTCGTGTCAGTGCTGCAGAATACACTGAAGTCTGTGAAGCGAGTGATATTTATATGTGTAAAGGGTCATCACATGACTCGTGTCAGCGCTGCAGAATACACTGAAGTCTGTGAAGCGAGTGATATTTATATGTGTAAAGGGTCATCACATGACTCGTGACAGCGCTGCAGAATACATTGAAGTCTGTGAAGCGAGTGATATTTATACGGGTAAAGGGTCATCACATGACTCGTGTCAGTGCTGCAGAATACACTGAAGTCTGTGAAGCGAGGGATATTTATATGTGTAAACGGTCATCACATGAGTCCTTTTATTACTTTCTGCTATCAAAGCTTTTTTCTCTCTTCCAAATACATGTTGTCAATGTTTATTGTGAACACCTCCTGCTTTTTTAAGTGGCAAACTGGTAAAATCGCCCCTCTGTGACTCTTTCTGCAACTCTTGTCATGTGGACGGCGATGCGGCGCTTGACGCTGGGTTCAGCCTCCAGGACCAAATTAAATCTGACATGAAAAGTCGTCCGTCCGAGACAAAGACACAAACTCTAAAGACAATCACCTCAGCGTCAGTCTCTCTTTATGCGTTTGATTACAGGCGAGTTTAAGTCGATGTGGAACAGGAGGAAGATTGGAGTTGTCCAACTGAGTTCTGTTCAGTGTTATGTTCATATTTTAATGGTATTTGTTTTTTTTAATATTGCGTTGTTGCTGAAACATTCATCAGCTTCATGTCTCTGTTGTTCATCTGTTCTCTTCATAAATAAATAAATGCATAATCTGCGATATGCTCATCCTGTAAGTTCATGATTAAAGATGAAAATAAAATCTATTAAATGTCTCATTATCATTAAAATATGAAAATTAAAATGACAGAAAATAAGCAAAAGTCTAATGCAAGCACTGTATGTGACTTTTTATTTTTTTTTTCAAACATTACGAGTAAACACGCTACTAAGACTGACAGAAAGATGTATTGCCGATGATGTGATTATGTGGGACAGTGGTGTGCCGTAGAATTATTTAGTTGTAAAAAGTGTGTCATGGCAGAAAAAAGTTGGAAACACTGTCTTAGGATACAATAAATAAACTTTTTGTGTTGCCATTTAAACAATTCTCAACTTTATTTGTTTGTGCTAAGGCCATGTTCAGTGGTATTTATTAGTGATAATGTAAACAGATAATAATGTAAACAGATGTGCATCAGAGTCCTCATCTGCATTATAAATGATTGTATATCTGTTATCTTGACCTGTGAAATGTGTCTCTCGACAGCTGTGACAGAAGAATGTTCAAAAGATTTTCAGAAGAACATGTTTGAGACATCTAAGAGGTGGATTCAAAACAACAGGATAGGAAAGAAATGAATCCTTTTGAAGTCAAGATGTGATTATTATGCTTTCTGTGTACCACCCCCTGTGACTGGATAAAGAGAGAGAGAGAGAGAGAGAGAGAGAGAGAGCTTGTGCTTCTGCTCTTCATCTTCTAATCACGGGTTTGAGCACAGCATCTTCATCAAGCTTCTCACACCAGCAGACGTGTTCTACACACTGAACACATGAAACTCAAGACAAACAACAGCATCTGTGCTTCAACTGGACCTCTTCAGCCGGGTCTTATCTGCTACACTGGGTCAATAACACACAGGTGCACGAGTAAAACCATCTGTATACGTTTACATGTATGCATTTGGCAGACACTTTTATCCAAAGTGACTTACAGTGCACTTATTACAGGGACAATCCCCCCAGAGCAACCTGGAGTTAAGTGTTTTACTCAAGGACACAATGGTGGTGACTGTGGCGATCGAACCAGCAACCTTCTGATTACCAGTTATGTGCTTTAGCCCACTACACCACCACCAAAGTGACTTACAGTGCATTTATTACAGGGACAATCCCCCCGGAGCAACCTGGAGTTAAGTGTCTTACTCAAGGACACAATGGTGGTGACTGTGGCGATCGAACCAGCAACCTTCTGATTACCAGTATAGTGCAATTATTACAGGGACAACCCCCCCGGAGCAACCTGTAGTTAAGTGTCTTACTCAAGGACACAATGGTGGTGACTGTGGGGATCGAACCAGCAACCTTCTGATTACCAGTATAGTGCAATTATTACAGGGACAATCCCCCCGGAGCAACCTGGAGTTAAGTGCCTTACTCAAGGACACAATGGTGGTGACTGTGGCGATCGAACCAGCAACCTTCTGATTACCAGTATAGTGCAATTATTACAGGGACAACCCCCCCGGAGCAACCTGGAGTTAAGTGTCTTACTCAAGGACACAATGGTGGTGACTGTGGGGATCGAACCAGCAACCTTCTGATTACCAGTTATGTGCTTTAGACCACTACACCACCACCAAAGTGACTTACAGTGCACTTATTACAGGGACAATCCCCCCGGAGCAACCTGGAGTTAAGTGTCTTACTCAAGGACACAATGGTGGTGGCTGTGGGGATCAAACCAGCAACCTCCTGATTACCAGTTATGTGCTTTAGCCCACTACACCCCCACCACTCCACACACACACTCGTGAGCCGCCACTGATGCAGTCACATTGAACCTGAAAAACTCCTGCCAGTCCAGCAGTCAGAGGCAGCTGATACTTCTGCCAGTTTACAAGCCATGAAATTTCCAGCACAGTCACAGTCATGTAAGAGTTCCTCAGTCAGTGTTCGGCCTTTATCTGGGAGAATTTCTACATGCTTCCTTTTGTCTTCAGAACTAATCATTTGAGGCTTTCAGTTAGGTCAAGCAGTACACAATTTTTGGACTATTTTATCACTTTGCAAACAAAACAATGTCTATAAAATTCACTAGAAGATGTCAGAATAGGGTTAAATGCAGCAGCTGATTCACAACTCTGTTCATGAATATCTATTGGCTATCCACACACACACACACACACACTCACACACACACACACACACACTCACACACACACTCACTCACACACACACTCACTCACACACACACTCACACACACACTCACACACACACACACTCACACACACACACACTCACACACACACTCACTCACTCACACACACTCACTCACACACACACTCAAACACACACACTCACACACACACTCACACACACTCACTCACACACACACACACACTCACACACACACACTCACTCACACACACACACACACACACACACACTCACACACACTCACTCACACACACACACACTCACACACACACACTCACTCTCACACACACACACACACTCACACACACACTCACACACACTCACTCTCACACACACACACACACACACACACACACACATCAGTTGAGTAATATAAATAATCCTGTGATGCTCATAAATCTCGATTAGAGTCAGTAATGAAAGTTTCATCTGTTACTAAGCGACAGTATTTATGAGTATTTACATACTGACATTTAATCACATATGAAGCCAAAATAAACTATTCTTTAGAACAGTAATGATTTAGGATGTTTTTCTTAGTGTTTTATTTATTTGAATGAAACTGCTGAACTTTGAGGAATAATGTCACAGTTAAGAGACTTTGATTAGGATGTCGGTCACAGCTGACTAAAACATATATGTCGTATGTAACATACATGACATGATCAACATCACACACTTAACAAGCGTTCAGACTTACCGGACAGATTTTCAGATGCTCTTCTCGTATGTCGTGAAGCTCACGTCAAATATAATCGCAAATAATGAGAAACCCGGAGATGTTGTCGTGGAGCGTCTGCCGTTATTCTCATTGAGCTGAAGCGCGTGAGTCGGTTCTGTCGGTTCTAACGGTTTTAAAGAGGGCTGTAACGACTCTTCAGTTTCCCCGCCTCCGATTGTCTAGACCGAGCAGCGACCAATCAAACGATTTTATGGAACCCTCGTAATACGCCGAACACCGCTCGCATTTCATTGGTCGACCGGGGTAACAGGAGCTGACGTCAGCAGTCAATTCTACACAAGCACAAAAGAGCTTCAGTCTGATATCATGTGTGTTTGTGTGCTTCATATATTCATTCAGGATTTAGGATTCCCTTTAAATATTTACATTGAATAATTTCTGTAACTGCATCACATCTGTTTCATCCTGTACATTAATAATTGTATTATGATGATTTTGTGAAATGTTTGCATTAGTTTTATAAATTGCATGTGGAATGTAATTATGATACATGCCATAATTCTATACATTTCGGATCGGATCTGTTACACACGTGTGTCTGTGTGTCTGATGGCTTATTTATATATTTGTGTATTTATTGATTGAATTTTTGTTTACAAGAACAATCAATACAAGGATTAAAGTGTAAAGCGGGAAACAATAAACAGCTGCATCATGTTGTCAGATTACAAAAAAACTCAAATATGCTGCTTATGTAATAATATAATACAGTATTACAGGCTGTTATTCCCCTTTCATCTTTACATTTGTGCTAAACACTACAATATTGTTTGAAATCGTTTATAAAGTGATTATAATCGCTGTAATATCATATAAAACACCATAAAGCGTCTCAAGTGCAATTTCTTGAATTAGTATATGTCAATCTGTCTGTGTCTGTCCATCTTTAATTCTTGATCTACTGTATATTAATCCTATAATTCTGTAATAATCAGTTATTTTGTTAATGTCAGTATAATTGGAATCTGTATATTTTTGCATGTGGCATGTGTTCTCTGTGAGATCATCTCTGAGTTTGCTCTTATTATGGTTTGTGTGTGAGGAAGTCTGGATTCTTTGGTTAATTAGAATTAAGATCATTATGGGTTCATTAAAGCTGTCAGTGATTGGAGGGTTGTGTGAGCCTGTGTGCAATACACGGGTTGATTGAATAAAAAAAGCAGATTCATTTAATGACATCAATGTCATGAAACATCCTAACTTACACGAGAACTTTACGTTCTAACTTACACAAGAACTTTACGTTCTAACATACACGAGAACTTTACATCCTAACTTACACGAGAACTTTACGTTCTAACTTACACAAGAACTTTACATCCTAACTTACATGAGAACTTTCCGTTCTAACTTACACGAGAACTTTACATCCTAACTTACACGAGAACTTTACGTTCTAACTTACACGAGAACGTTACATCCTAACTTACACGAGAACTTTACGTTCTAACTTACACGAGAACTTTACATCCTAACTTACACGAGAACTTTACGTTCTAACTTACACAAGAACTTTATGTTCTAACATACACGAGAACTTTACATCCTAACTTACACAAGAACTTTACGTTCTAACTTACACAAGAACTTTACGTTCTAACATACACGAGAACTTTACGTTCTAACTTACACAAGAACTTTACGTCCTAACATACACGAGAACTTTACATCCTAACTTGCACGAGAACTTTACATCCTAACTTATACGAGAACTTTACGTTCTAACTTACACAAGAACTTTACGTTCTAACATACACGAGAACTTTACGTTCTAACTTACACAAGAACTTTACGTTCTAACATACACGAGAACTTTACATCCTAACTTACACAAGAACTTTACTTCCTAACTTACACGAGAACTTTACGTTCTAACTTACACGAGAACTTTACGTTCTAACATACACGAGAACTTTACGTCCTAACTTACACGAGAACTTTACCTCCTAACTTACACGAGAACTTTACGTTCTAACTTACACAAGAACTTTACGTTCTAACATACACGAGAACATTACATCCTAACTTACACAAGAACTTTACGTTCTAACATACACGAGAACTTTACGTTCTAACATACACGAGAACTTTACGTTCTAACTTACACGAGAACTTTACGTCCTAACTTACATGAGAACTTTCCGTTCTAACTTACACGAGAACTTTACATCCTAACTTACACGAGAACTTTACGTTCTAACTTACACGAGAACTTTACATCCTAACTTACACGAGAACTTTACGTTCTAACTTACACGAGAACTTTACATCCTAACTTACACGAGAACTTTACGTTCTAACTTACACAAGAACTTTATGTTCTAACATACACGAGAACTTTACATCCTAACTTACACAAGAACTTTACGTTCTAACTTACACAAGAACTTTACTTTCTAACATACACGAGAACTTTACGTTCTAACTTACACAAGAACTTTACGTTCTAACATACACGAGAACTTTACATCCTAACTTGCACGAGAACTTTACATCCTAACTTACACGAGAACTTTACGTTCTAACTTACACAAGAACTTTACGTTCTAACATACACGAGAACTTTACATCCTAACTTACACAAGAACTTTACATCCTAACTTAAACGAGAACTTTAAGTTCTAACTTACACAAGAACTTTACGTTCTAACTTACACGAGAACTTTACGTTCTAACATACACGAGAACTTTACATCCTAACTTACACAAGAACTTTACATCCTAATTTACACGAGAACTTTACATTCTAACTTACACAAGAACTTTACGTCCTAACATACACGAGAACATTACATCCTAACTCACACAAGAACTTTACGTTCTAACATACACGAGAACTTTACGTTCTAACATACACGAGAACTTTACGTCCTAACTTACATGAGAACTTTACGTCCTAACTTACACGAGAACTTTACGTTCTAACTTACACGAGAACTTTACGTCCTAACTTACACGAGAACTTTACGTCCTAACTTACACGAGAACTTTACGTCCTAACTTACACGAGAACTTTTATGTCCTATCATACACGAGAACTTTTACGTCCTAACTTACACGAGAACTTTACGTTCTAACATACACGAGAACTTTTACGTCCTAACTTACACAAGAACTTTTACGTCCTAACTTACACGAGAACTTTACGTCCAAACATACACGAGAACTTTATGTCCTAACTTACACAAGAACTTTACGTCCTAACTTACACGAGAATTTTTACGTTCTAACTTACACGAGAACTTTACGTTCAGACTTACACGAGAACTTTTATGTCCTAACTTACACGAGAACTTTACGTTCTAACTTACACAAGAACTTTATGTCCTAACTTACACAAGAACTTTACATCCTAACTTACACGAGAATTTTTACGTTCTAACTTACACGAGAACTTTTACGTCCTAACTTACACGAGAACTTTACGTCCTAACTTACACGAGAACTTTACGTTCTAACTTACACAAGAACTTTACATCCTAACTTACACGAGAACTTTACATCCTAATTTACACGAGAACTTTACGTTCTAACTTACACAAGAACTTTACGTCCTAACATACACGAGAACATTACATCCTAACTCACACAAGAACTTTACGTTCTAACATACACGAGAACTTTACGTTCTAACATACACGAGAACTTTACGTCCTAACTTACATGAGAACTTTACGTCCTAACTTACACGAGAACTTTACGTTCTAACTTACACGAGAACTTTACATCCTAACTTACACGAGAACTTTACGTCCTAACTTACACGAGAACTTTACATCCTAACTTACACGAGAACTTTATGTCCTAACTTACACGAGAACTTTACGTCCTAACTTACACGAGAACTTTTACGTCCTATCATACACGAGAACTTTTACGTCCTAACTTACACGAGAACTTTACGTTCTAACATACACGAGAACTTTTACGTCCTAACTTACACAAGAACTTTTACGTCCTAACTTACACGAGAACTTTACGTCCAAACATACACGAGAACTTTTACGTCCTAACTTACACGAGAACTTTACGTCCAAACATATACGAGAACTTTACGTCTTAACTTACACGAGAACTTTACGTCCTAACATACACAAGAACTTTACGTCCTAACATACACGAGAACTTTTACGTTCTAACTTACACAAGAACTTTTACGTCCTAACTTACACGAGAACTTTTACGTCCTAACTTACACAAGAACTTTATGTCCTAACTTACACAAGAACTTTACGTCCTAACTTACACGAGAACTTTTACGTCCTAACTTACACAAGAACTTTATGTCCTAACTTACACAAGAACTTTACGTCCTAACTTACACGAGAACTTTTACGTCCTAACTTACACGAGAACTTTATGTCCTAACTTACACAAGAACTTTATGTCCTAACTTACACAAGAACTTTACGTCCTAACTTACACGAGAATTTTTACGTTCTAACTTACACGAGAACTTTTACGTCCTAACTTACGCGAGAACTTTACGTCCTAACTTACACAAGAACTTTACTTCCTAACATACACGAGAACTTTACGTCCAAACATACACAAGAACTTTACGTCCTAACATACACGAGAACTTTACGTCCTAACATACACGAGAACTTTACGTTCTAACTTACACGAGAACTTTTACGTCCTAACTTACACGAGAACTTTACGTTCTAACTTACATAAGAACTTTACGTCTAACATACACGAGAACTTTACGTCCAAACATACACAAGAACTTTACTTCCTAACATACACGAGAACTTTACGTCCTAACATACACGAGAACTTTACGTTCTAACTTACACGAGAACTTTTACGTCCTAACTTACACGAGAACTTTACGTTCTAACTTACATAAGAACTTTACGTCTAACATACACGAGAACTTTACGTTCAAACTTACACGAGAACTTTTATGTCCTAACTTACACGAGAACTTTACGTTCTAACTTACACGAGAATTTTTACGTTCTAACTTACACGAGAACTTTTACGTCCTAACTTACACGAGAACTTTACGTTCTAACTTACACGAGAACTTTACGTCCTAACATACACAAGAACTTTACGTCCTAACATACACGAGAACTTTACGTCCTAACATACACAAGAACTTTATGTCCTAACTTACACGAGAACTTTACGTTCAAACATACACGAGAACTTTTATGTCCTAACTTACACGAGAACTTTACGTTCTAACTTACACAAGAACTTTACGTCCTAACTTACACGAGAATTTTTACGTTCTAACTTACACGAGAACTTTTACGTCCTAACTTACACAAGAACTTTACGTTCTAACTTACACGAGAACTTTACGTCCTAACATACACAAGAACTTTACGTCCTAACATACACGAGAACTTTACGTCCTAACATACACGAGAACTTTACATCCTAACTTACACGAGAACTTTACGTCCTAACATACACAAGAACTTTATGTCCTAACATACACGAGAACTTTACGTCCTAACATACACGAGAACTTTACGTATCACAGCTGGTGCAACCCGACCCAGGTGTCACCCGACCCAATGCTTATGTTATTTTGACAAACATTATTGGCTCCTGTAGATGGACATCAGAAGACTCTTTGGATGAAGCAGGGACAGGAAACAGAAAGGAGAGATGAGTTTGAGGGAGGTAAGACTTGATAAACAAACTACATCCTCAGCTGTCAGTCAGGTTTCAGACATCAGATGAAAAAGCATCAAGTCTTCAAGTCTCATTGCAGAGAAAATAAACACATTTGTGTGTTCTGTAGCACTGTCTTTGATTGTGTATGATAACAATGATGCTTTCGGATATTAAATTAATCGTTGAATTTGCTAGCGCTAGTTTTGGACACTACATAAACAGTTGGCGGGAACTATTTCTGCTGTGCTAATTAGCTAGCAACTATAATTGACTATAGTGTGGCTTGTCTTTAGTTGTTGTTGTTGCTGCAAGTAGACTTAATGAGTTTCAAACATCATCTTAAACTGACACCAATTATGTTAGCTAGCTAGTTATTCATGTATAGAAACGAACTGTACAAACTTCTGCTTTTATAAAGTTAGAGATAGCTCAGGTAGTTTCGCAAGCTAGCACCCAAACTCAGCCAGTGTAGCGACAAACTCTGCCTAGCAACCAACGCTTACCTAGCAACCAACTCTCTGCTCTTTCTAACCCTTTTTATCTAAAGCCGTTTCGTCTGAAGCCGTTTTGCCTGACATTGGATAACAGAATTCCATGGACTTCCTTGCCAGAGGTTTTCCTGATGAGTAATGTGTGATATAGAAGAATGCAAATGTGCAAGAATGTTAGCTCTGGTTTTGTTATTAGCATATACAGTGTATGCATTTAATGCAATACATGTTGAGAATGTTGAAGATACTTAAAGATTAATATCTGTACATGTTTACCTTTCCCAGTACATGTTGCAGTGGAGGAATAGTGGCTTAAGCAAGGGGAGTTTGTACAGTGCAGTCTTGCACACATCTTGACTTTCAAGAAAGAAAAAAGCAGATATGAGTAATGGGGGGCCTGTGCCCCAGTAGAGCTTTATGTCTAGCAACGCCCCTGGGTCCATACATTCTAGCAATTATAGACACCAGTCATATATCCGGCATGTGGCAGAAAGGAAATACAATAACCTGAAATCCCCAACAACTGGATGACTTCAAAGACTAGTTGGATATTGAGTGCAGATATCACACGGCGCTGACTATGGGGAGCTGGATCTTCATATATCTCCATCAGTGTGTCCTGCTGTACAAGTCACAAGTGCATCAGTGCAGCTGTCTTCATGGCACACGGCCAGCAGCATTTGGGGGAAAGTTTAAAGGGCCAGCGTCACACTGACATATCCAAGGAACTCAAAGCAATTGGATTCATCGATTAAGCTACAGTAGCTCCTCCATAGAGACAGTTCACCCAAAAATGAAAATACTGTTACACAGAACCTCAGTCACCATTCAGAAGACAGATGCAATGAAAGTGAATGGTGACTGAGACTAACATTCTGCCTTTTATGCTCCACAGAAGAAACCAAATCATGTGGGTTTTGAACAACATGAGGGTGAGTGAATGAATTGTTGGGTGAATTATTCCTTAAATTGTCAGTTTTCTTGTTAAATGGTGTTTTGTTTTGACTTGTACTGTAGCACATTGTGTTTCCTATCTTTCGATCAAAGACATGGAACGCTTTCATCTCCACGCCGCACGAGAGTCTCCGTGAGTATTATTAAATGATTCTATAGTTGTATAAAAGAGGTTTTATTGTCTGTTTTCTTTGCTTTGATGAAAGGTAAAGGAAGAAAGAGGGGAAATGAATAGAGGAAAAATGTCTGTGTTGTTATCTCTCGGGTTGTCGTCCGCTGCTCGTATGTTTGGGTGAGATAATGAGTTTAGACACAAGTAGGCTGTGTAACTCGCCCACAACACACACTACTCATGTGAATTACAGTCCGTTAGTCATTTCTGATGACCCGCAACGTGACTCTTCATGTGTGATGCAATCTTAACTTGAGGGGGTAAAAGTGGGCACGTCCAGTCAGTAACGTCCCGATTTGAGCTGCCCAGCACTCCTAATGAGGAGAACCCGTTCCAGCACAGATCATGAACTCTATTGAACATGTGCCACCATCTCAAACTCAATCAAGCTCAGTGTTTACAGCCCGCCCTCATTCCTGCTGCAGGACGGCCTTATTTACGCTGTCAGATCTCCACAGTTTCAGACTTCTGGAAAGAGAAAGATTTAAACCACAGCGATGGCATAATCTCCCGCTTAGCTTTGACACAATGAAATAAAACACAGTATGAGTTGTGCTGTATGATTATTATTTTAATCAGAACGCATCATAAACATCAGGATTATGTGGCCGTATGACGGGTTACTGTGTGATGTGTAGGATACATGATTGTAAAGATTGAGGAAATGGAAACACACTCGTCACGTGGCATGTCACAGTTTTACTGTCAGTCCGCGCTGAAACAGGGACACATCGGTTATGTTAATTGGGACTTCTGGCTTTAAATGGAAAGCAGTAACGTCTCACGGTATATTGTATTACGGATGTAAACTGGCCACTAATAAATCATGTGCATGATAGTTATATATGATCACTGCCACTGTTTGTGTAATCTGTTGGGAGATTACTGTAATGCTGAAATTACTGGCCACACAACGATCTTCTAAAGGTGTAATTCAGCTATTCTCCGTCTGTCTACCATCATTAGAACCAAATTATTAGTTTGAGTATTCAAGTAGTTAACCCTTGATGTCTCTTTGACTTCTCCGTATCTGATGTAACTGGACCAATCAGAATGCACAAAGAGTGTCAATAAACATGTTTGTGACCGCAGCTAATCTGCAATCTACAGACCGGAGAAACACCATCATGTATGGGAATTGTTTGACTGTATGGGAATTGTTTGACTGTATGGGAATTCTTTGACTGTATGGGAATTGTCTGACTGTATGGGAATTGTCTGACTGTATGGGAATTCTTTGACTGTATGGGAATTGTCTGACTGTATGGGAATTGTTTGACTGTATGGGAATTGTTTGACTGTATGGGAATTGTCTGACTGTATGGGAATTGTTTGACTGTATGGGAATTGTTTGACTATATGGGAATTGTTTGACTGTATGGGAATGCATAATGAAATCAATATTGTGTCTGAGGATCATAATCTCTTTTTATTAACAGGTATTGTTAAAGTCTTGATAGAGTCATCAACATGTGACCTTTAAGACATTAAAGACATTAAAGACAATTCTGTGTTATTTCACAAGTTATTTCGGTAAAGCTGCTTTGAAATGATGTATATTGTGTAAAGCGCTTTAAAAATGAGAAAGTCTGGACTGGGTTCTGCTAAAGGAAACAACACTGGGTACGGTGGCCTGGGGGGTCAAAACACAACAAACATCTTAAACACGCATTTTAATCTGTGTGAAAAATCTTAATTGTGTAGTTTTGGTGCTTTATGTCTTTGTGCTGAGGTTTATTTCTGTTGTGTTTTTAGATATTATTGGCTTTGTTCATGTTGTGTTGTGCAGCCCTCGGCCATCCCGTATTTAACAAGATGTAAAGTCTCTGTAACCCTTCAAAATGTCTTTCATTCAGAACATTAACATTTCTTCATTACTAACTAACACATGTTTTATAAATGTCCACAGACCCCTTCGCTCGAGCATTTCTGGACACACATTTACACAAAACATCCGACAGCAGGTTGTTTGAGGTTAATGTCTCGTAACATCTCGGGTAAAGAAATGAGACAAAAGAAGGAGCAGTATTTACAAACATCGCCTTGCAGCACAATCGGTTTTTGAACGGTTTATCAGCATCACACATCTGCCATACACAAACGTTTGTTGTTCTGGTGTGGGTATCATTTTCACAGAGCGAGTTCAGAGAGCAGCTGACCCCCCTCACGCCCCTCGTGTCTTCACACAGTCTGCGCCGCGGTGTTCGGATGCTCCGCTGGGAACAAAGAACCCCTCGGCATTGTTCCACCCCGTGTGCAGAATTCCTCAAGCGTTCCAGGTGCTCCTCCGTTAGGCCTCAGACATGATGAGGAGACCCCAGGGGGGCCCAAAAGTACGCATGGAATTCAATTGTAAGTGAAGCACAAATGAAAAGAAACATTGTGACACCGACTACAAACACAAACACGAGATGTAAAAACCATCCTGAAATTAAACTGGAGACGGTTTGAATCATACAAAGCAAAAGAAGTGCAGATGCTGGGAATGGATGATCACACCGCTGGGTGATGATGAAGATCATGATGTGGTAAATAAGAAGAAGAGCAGCAGCATCTACAGTGCACACCGCACAGAATATATAAAATAAATGTATGAGTTATTAAAGATCTTCGTCATGATACATACTGTAATCGTCTAAAGGGGCGTTCACACTGCCACGGTTCCACCGCAACTAAGCAACATTTCATTTTCATTGAGCGCTGGAGGTTTCTGCCGACAGGATGTGAGCTTGTTAAGTGTGTTAGTGAAGCCGACGTCATCTGTCACCTGTGAGGTAATGCCGTCAAGTGCAGACAAGACAGAGGACAAGTTAAAGTTTCTGGGAACAATTTCGCTGTTCTATTTGATTTTTAGGGACAAGAAACCTGATCTCAGAACAGTTTGAAAGGGCTCTTATTTTCATCTCCATATACAGCCACAGAAGGAAGATTTCTCCAATGGAGATACAAAAGAGGCTTGTGTCATTGTAGCGTCACATGAAGAGACTTGAGTTTGTAGGAGTAAAAAGTGTGGGAAACACCTCATGACAAGTTTTGGCAAGTCAAATCGCCCACTAAACCGTTTGCCCAAAGCTCTTTTTGTTTTTATACTCAAAATACTATTTTTGAAAGGAGAGATTGCATAAGAGCTTTGTGCTCGCACGTCCTCCTCACAATTTCAACTATTTTTGCCCAAACACTCGAGACAATCGGCCTATACTCAAAGTCTACACCAATGAACATCCTGTTAGGGTGAGATGATTTTGTGTTACAAATGTCCATCTACACAGAATATGGAAACAAAGTCTAAAGTTTATCCAGTAGATTGTTTCGTGAGGAATAATCAGGTCAGGTTGCTTTAGGGCAAAGGGTTTATGAGACTTCATTGAGCTGTGGAGGATAAACTGAAACCCCACCACATCTCTCAGGTCAAACATCATTAAAGAAAATAATAATAAAGACAAGTTGAATTTTGTGTCTGAGCTTCATGGAGTTTAAAGAATTCAGATGACCCGTCTGCTTGAGTCCGTCATGACTTCTTACATACAGTACAAGTATTACATTTCCCTCTTTTTTCAGTCTATGTTTCAGGATTATTGAGGACAAAAAAAAGAAGCCAAAAACATCTGCACACCAATAAACAATTTACAATTGTTCTGTCAAGCTCCAAAAACCGGAAGAGAAAAGTGCTGTTTTGCTGGAAAGTTCGCCCGCCGTTCATCTCTCAAATCTTATTTTCCTTTTTTCATATTAAAATTATGCTGGTCAGGAAACCAATGACAGAAGCAATGGCGTTAGATGTCACTGACGTCAAATCCGGCATGCACGTCAAGCTTGAAAATGGGTATGAGCCAGAAACAGAATCTTCTTTTTTGGGTGAACCGTTCCTTTAACACAAAGCAAATGCCATTAGGTTGTAATGCCACCCTAGCAACCACCTGGCAATGCCCTAACCACCACTAAAACACCCTAGCAACCACCTGGCAATGCCCTAACCACCACTAAAACACCCTAGCAACCACCTGGCAATGCCCTAACCACCACTAAAACACCCTAGCAACCACCTGGCAATGCCCTAACCACCACTAAAACACCCTAGCAACCACCTAGCAATGCCTAGCCACCACTAAAACACCCTAGCAACCACCTGGCAATGTCTAGCCACCACTAAAACACCCGAGCAACCACCTGGCAATGCCCTAACCACCACTAAAACACCCTAGCAACCACCTAGCAATGCCTAGCCACCACTAAAACACCCTAGCAACCACCTGGCAATGCCCTAACCACCACTAAAACACCCTAGCAACCACCTAGCAATGCCTAGCCACCACTAAAACACCCTAGCAACCACCTGGCAATGCCCTAACCACCACTAAAACACCCTAGCAACCACCTGACAATGCCCTAACCACCAATAAAACACCCTAGCAACCACCTGACAATGCCCTAACCACCACTAAAATACCCTAGCAACCACCTGACAATGTTCTAACCATCACTAAAACACCCTAGCAACCACCTGGCAATGCCCTAGCCACCACTAAAACACCCTAGCAACCACCTGACAATGCCCTAACCACCACTAAAACACCCTAGCAACCACCTGGCAATGCCCTAGCCACCACTAAAACACCCTAGCAACCATATTACAACACACTAATTGGCTAGTCTTGCAAAGGTACTGTATGCACCACTCACATGTTCCTGATGTCAGATTAACAGAGAACAGCACAACACATGGACACATGGTGTAGCCCTAACACTGTTTAAATGTCTTAATTTGCATTAAATGTACATTTAAATGTCATGTAACTTTAATATATATTTTTTCATATCTGAATGTACATGACATATTTTAAGCATAATTTAATGTTTGTTAAATAAAAGTTATTATAACGTTTTGTCTGTCAGGCTCATATTCAGACAGCTCATTTCTTTTTTTCACCCCAAAACATTCATCAACAATCAGTCTGGCCTAAATATAATCGCACATTTCAGGAACAGGAAAAAAACTAGATCCAAAACCCACAAACCAGCGAGTTAGGGAAACACGACCACACAAACAGAGGTTATCATGATCTGAGTTCAAAGCTAATGCAGCCATGAGAGTCTGTGAATGATTGAACAGGTTTAGATAGACGTGTCTCTCTGTTGCATCAAAGATGTCTGGTGCATTTAAGCAAAGAGAATAAATGATGATGAGTTATTACAGAAAGGGTTTCAATGGCTCAAAGGATCAGATAATGCATGTTTGACAGAAGAGGTGCTGCCCAATAATCATGAGTTCATGCATGAGTCTCCTGAAATGAAACAGGAGGATCTCTCACAGCTTTATGAGCTGCTTTTATGAATTTCCCAAACATTCTCTCTTTCAGACTCAGAAAAGAACATGCAACGCCACGGGCGGGACCACTCCAATATAATCTATGAAGAATTACAGTAGCGGACCCCATGCAGCTTTCAGGAGTACACACAGGTCACGCGGGAACATTGAGTCCTTGAGTTGTAGGAACAAAATAACCGAGCACTGCACATGCAATGTCCAACCAAGGGAGAAGTAGAAGACATTTCGTGTCTGTAAGTTAAAGTCATGAGTAATTTTGCAGCTACAGAAAAATAGACTTGATAATTGTGATCATATCTGTGCAGAAATACATTGGGTAAAAGAATACATATAGCACAAAAGTCCCCAGTGAATTGATCAAGCGACTGGAGCATGAGCATCTATAGAGATGATGTTTAATACTCACACAACAGTGCGTGAACTACAGGAACATGAATGTGTGCTCTGATATATGTGATACTTTACTGTGTTATATTGCGTGGATTTATGGTCCAGCAGGTGAAAATCTCTTGGTAAAGTAACGCAGCACACGTGATTGGAGGGTAAAGACGGCTGATGGCACACGTGATTAGAGGGAAAAGATGGCTGATGGCACACGTGATTAGAGGGAAAAGACGGCTGATGGCACACGTGATTAGAGGGAAAAGACGGCTGATGGCACACGTGATTAGAGGGTAAAGATGGCTGATGGCACACGTGATTAGAGGGTAAAGATGGCTGATGGCACACGTGATTAGAGGGTAAAGATGGCTGATGGCACACGTGATTAGAGGGAAAAGACGGCTGATGGCACACGTGATTAGAGGGAAAAGACGGCTGATGGCACACGTGATTGGAGGGAAAAGACGGCTGATGGCACACGTGATTGGAGGGTAAAGACGGCTGATGGCACACGTGATTGGAGGGTAATGACGGCTGATGGCACACATGATTGGAGGGTAAAGACGGCTGATGGCACACGTGATTGGAGGGAAAAGACGGCTGATGGCACACGTAATTGGAGGGTAAAGACGGCTGATGGCACACGTGATTGGAGGGTAAAGACGGCTGATGGCACACGTGATTGGAGGGAAAAGACGGCTGATGGCACACGTAATTGGAGGGTAAAGACGGCTGATGGCACACGTGATTGGAGGGAAAAGACGGCTGATGGCACACGTGATTGGAGGGTAAAGACGGCTGATGGCAAACGTGATTGGAGGGAAAAGACGGCTGATGGCACACGTGATTGGAGGGTAAAGACGGCTGATGGCACACGTGATTGGAGGGTAAAGACGGCTGATGGCACACGTGATTGGAGGGTAATGACGGCTGATGGCACACATGATTGGAGGGAAAAGACGGCTGATGGCACACGTGATTGGAGGGAAAAGACAGCTGATGGCACACGTGATTGGAGGGTAAAGACAGCTGATGGCACACGTGATTGGAGGGAAAAGACGGCTGATGACACACGTGATTGGAGGGTAAAGACGGCTGATGGCACACGTGATTGGAGGGTAAAGATGGCTGATGGCACACGTGATTGGAGGGAAAAGACGGCTGATGGCACACGTGATTGGAGGGAAAAGACGGCTGATGGCACACGTGATTGGAGGGTAATGACGGCTGATGGCACACGTGATTGGAGGGTAAAGACGGCTGATGGCACACGTGATTGGAGGGAAAAGACGGCTGATGGCACACGTGATTGGAGGGTAATGACGGCTGATGGCACACATGATTGGAGGGTAAAGACAGCTGATGGCACACATGATTGGAGGGTAAAGACGGCTGATGGCACACGTGATTGGAGGGTAAAGACGGCTGATGGCACACGTGATTGGAGGGTAAAGATGGCTGATGGCACACGTGATTGGAGGGTAAAGACGGCTGATGGCACACGTGATTGGAGGGAAAAGACGGCTGATGGCACACGTGATTGGAGGGTAATGACGGCTGATGGCACACGTGATTGGAGGGTAAAGACGGCTGATGGCACACGTGATTGGAGGGAAAAGACGGCTGATGGCACACGTGATTGGAGGGTAATGACGGCTGATGGCACACATGATTGGAGGGTAAAGACAGCTGATGGCACACATGATTGGAGGGTAAAGACGGCTGATGGCACATACATGTGATGTCACAGCTGCAGCTGCTGTTGAAGGTGAAAACTGGAACAACGTCCCTTTCAACTGTTCCGGAGTGAAAACATTCTTCTTAAATGCTGAAAACCAGTTAATAACTAGTTCAAGTTTTTTTTCATGAAAGCAAAGACTAAAAGGTTTATTACAGTAAAGTTGTGTAATTAAACCGCTTTCTGTTGCCTGAAATAACGAAGCTTCTCTTTTTTTATTAGAACATGAGAACGTTGATTCAGGACATTACGCGCTCTCTGTGGGTACAACGTTTAAAACAATCAATATAATTCAGCCCACATAAGGGGATGTTCAGTCCAAATGTGCAGATGTAGGAGAGAGTTAAACTACCAATTGATTTTTGATGGCAGATGTATATTTAATATATTTTGGGGGTTAAAAAAGTACATTTATTGAAAATAATTTCTATAGGCTACTGTATACTTTGCTTGTCATAATGCTAATGCTAATAATATGCTAATAATGCACCCAAATGGATAAAACACTGAATCAATGATCTTCACGTGTGGCTTAATTTGAGTTAACAGGTCACTTGTTTCTCTTGTGAGATCTGGCAACACTGCAGGTGGGATTTACTGTCACTTTAAAAAGAAACATCATTTATTTCGGTCTAACCGGATACCGCTTGGAAAGGAGGCTGCAGAACATCAGAACCGGAACAGAAAAACACTGTTTCTGCTCAGAACCGAATTGAAAAATATTTTGGTTTTAGTTCCTGCTTTCTGTCACATAAACACGGATGTTTCCTCCTGCTGGATTACACGCTTGATCTGCAGATAAAATACAATAGTTTTCTTCAAGCAAATGTTCTAGAATGCTCTCGAGACCGCTATAGTTATACAGAGATTGTTATTAATTAAAGGCATTTTTAAAGACCTCATGAAACAGCTTGACGAAAATCCTTTTCTTGCCTATTTTGACATATTAACTTTTTAAACAGGAAGTTGAGTTTATAGCCAGTAGTCTTTAGTTCACTTCACAGTCATGAGAAACGATTGGCTACTTGCTGATGGAACATTCTCAGTCAACAGAGCGTTTGATTGGACAAACATCTAAAGATTTCATCATTATTTCAGAACTTTTTCCCAGATGAGAAAGACTGCTCATATATCTGCTAATACTTCCAGGAGTACACCAGCATATATGAGCATATATGAAAGGGAATAATGTGCACATAGAGCACAATCCCATTCATCCATCATGTGCAATAGTCATGTTTCTCAAAGCTGGAATAGTGAGATTTCTTTTCCTCTTAATGTGACAAAAGCAACTGTTCATCCACAATGATCTGCGGACAGATCACCATGAGTGAAACTGAGAGATGTCGTCGAGTAATTCGGGGAGATGGTGAAGACAGTCAGACACCTGTCTGTTCATTATTACAGCACTGACGAATATTAGCATGAAATATTGATTATTTACACAGTGAAAGAACTGTATTGTATTGTCAGGTAACCTAAAAAGTGTGCTTCATTTGGTTACATCTAAACGAATCGTTTTTAATGAATAGTCCAAAATATGATCTGACATCTCTGGAACAACATGTGATTGTCAGACAGAAGCACTTCCATCAGTGTTCTGCAAGAGAAGACCACCAACACAGTCTGTTTCGCCAACAGAAGTGTTTCTACTACAGCTATAATTATCACTCATATACATCTCCATTAAAGAGTCAAAAACCACCCAGACTCTAAAACAAGCCCGAACAGCTCGAGCTAAACTGTTCTGACTTTCTTCTGTGGAAGCCCAAAAGGAGATGTTTTGAAAAGTGTTCAAGCTGGCTGCTCTTTTCCATACAATGAAAGCACACAGTGACCAGAGGCTGTAAATAAAACACCATGAAAGTGTGAGTGCTCTTCACAACATCTCATTGACAGCCGCTGCTCACTGTTTGGGTTCATTGTAATTTCATTGTATTCAAGTCGTCTGTTTTGACTTCCAGGGAAGAAACAAAGTCATTCTTCATGGGTTTAGAGTGTCAAACTGTGGTGCATATCTTCAAGGTTAGCAGAGACTGCGTCACACCACACACACACACACACACACACACACAGCTCCTGGACTCAATGATAACGACAGACGCTGGCGTGCTGGCATGGAGGTGTGACATCATTTCCTGCACAGACTCAATCTGCTCCACACATCTTCAGCTCCATACGTACCACTAAAGATCAAGCAAACACACACAAATCCAAGAATACTGACAGCTGCCACCAGAGGGCATCTACACGAGCTGTTGGCGCAGTCAGTCGACCAGAGCAAAGAGCAAACAGGATATGAGGCAGGTTATCAACATGCCTGTTAACAGCACACAAAAGTAGAAGTTTCCTGGAAAGTTAGTCCAATATCAAGATTTGAAGAGCCACTGATGGCAGCTGAGAACAGCACACAGATAGTGAGGATAAGAGTCACAGTCATGCTGCTCTCTAGTGTTCAACACCACAACAGACCCACAATTCTCCTGGATTCTGTCAGGTCATGTGTGTGTTCTAATAATGCTCATCACAGCGCTGCAAAATGGAAGTGCAATCAGAAGTTGGAGAAATACATTTCTGTTCCACTGTTACATTTGAATATTCACATCCAAATGTGTTCGTCCCATGATTCCCAAACTCTTCAGATCAAATACAACATCTAGACAGACAGCAGTGCCTCACTATAGTCACGACTGACAAACACAAAACATTAAACACTCAAAAGTGAATTAGAAACAAAACCTGGAAAACATGATCATTTGACATGAACATGAGCAATATTATTCTGAGAATCTGCATCTGAAACACATTTTTATTCACAGGATTAAGATGTTTCATCTCTCAGCAGGATTAAACACTGGACATCATACTGACTCTGACAATCACTGCTTCTGCTCAACTGACATGAACAACAGTACAACAAACTCATCACAAGAGAAATAAACTGAATAATGTCCGATCTGCTCAACACCTCAAATGAACAACATGAACAGTGTGCTGATGAAGATGACTCACTGATGAAGATGACTCACTGATGAAGAAGACTCACTGATGAAGAAGACTCAGTGATGAAGATGACTCACTGATGAAGATGGCTCACTGATGAAGAAGACTCAGTGATGAAGATGACTCACTGATGAAGATGACTCACTGATGAAGAAGACTCAGTGATGAAGATGACTCACTGATGAAGAAGACTCACTGATGAAGAAGACTCAGTGATGAAGATGACTCACTGATGAAGAAGACTCACTGATGAAGAAGACTCAGTGATGAAGATGACTCACTGATGAAGATGACTCACTGATGAAGAAGACTCACTGATGAAGATGACTCAGTGATGAAGATGACTCACTGATGAAGAAGACTCACTGATGAAGAAGACTCAGTGATGAAGATGACTCACTGATGAAGATGACTCACTGATGAAGAAGACTCACTGATGAAGATGACTCACTGATGAACAAGACTCACTGATGAAGATGACTCAGTGATGAAGATGACTCACTGATGAAGAAGACTCACTGATGAAGAAGACTCAGTGATGAAGAAGACTCAGTGATGAAGATGACTCACTGATGAAGATGGCTCACTGATGAAGAAGACTCAGTGATGAAGATGACTCACTGATGAAGATGACTCACTGATGAAGAAGACTCAGTGATGAAGATGACTCACTGATGAAGAAGACTCACTGATGAAGAAGACTCAGTGATGAAGATGACTCACAGATGAAGAAGACTCACTGATGAAGAAGACTCAGTGATGAAGATGACTCACTGATGAAGATGACTCACTGATGAAGAAGACTCACTGATGAAGATGACTCAGTGATGAAGAAGACTCAGTGATGAAGATGACTCAGTGATGAAGATGACTCACTAATGAAGAAGACTCACTGATGAAGAAGACTCAGTGATGAAGATGACTCACTGATGAAGATGACTCACTGATGAAGAAGACTCAGTGATGAAGAAGACTCACTGATGAAGAAGACTCACTGATGAAGATGACTCACTGATGAAGAAGACTCACTGATGAAGATGACTCAGTGATGAAGAAGACTCAGTGATGAAGATGACTCACTGATGAAGATGACTCACTGATGAAGAAGACTCACTGATGAAGATGACTCACTGATGAAGAAGACTCACTGATGAAGAAGACTCAGTGATGAAGATGACTCACTAATGAAGAAGACTCACTGATGAAGAAGACTCAGTGATGAAGATGACTCACTGATGAAGAAGACTCACTGATGAAGAAGACTCAGTGATGAAGATGACTCACTGATGAAGATGACTCACTGATGAAGAAGACTCACTGATGAAGATGAGTCACTAATGAAGACGACTCACTGATGAAGATGACTCACTGATGAAGAAGACTCAGTGATGAAGAAGACTCAGTGATGAAGATGAGTCACTGATGAAGATGACTTAGTGATGAAGACGAGTCACTGATGAAGATGACTCACTGATGAAGATGTCACTGATGAAGATGACTCACTGATGAAGACGAGTCACTGATGAAGATGAGTCACTGATGAAGATGACTCACTGATGAAGATGAGTCACTGATGAAGACGAGTCACTGATGAAGGTGACTCACTGATGAAGATGAGTCACTGATGAAGGTGACTCACTGATGAAGATGAGTCACTGATGAAGATGACTCACTGATGAAGACGAGTCACTGATGAAGATGACTCACTGATGAAGATGAGTCACTGATGAAGATGACTCACTGATGAAGATGACTCACTGATGAAGACGAGTCACTGATGAAGATGACTCACTGATGAAGACGAGTCACTGATGAAGATGACTCACTGATGAAGATGACTCACTGATGAAGACGAGTCACTGATGAAGATGACTCACTGATGAAGGTGACTCACTGATGAAGATGACTCACTGATGAAGACGAGTCACTGATGAAGATGACTCACTGATGAAGATGAGTCACTGATGAAGGTGACTCACTGATGAAGACGAGTCACTGATGAAGATGACTCATTGATGAAGATGACTCACTGATGAAGATTCACGATGGTCTGTTGAGCGAGTGAAGCTGACAGTGATGTTCCTGCCAGTGAATCGATTCATGTTCGAGGCGTTTAAGTTGTACGCAACATCATTTCGTTTGAAGCTTTTTTTAAATCTGTTTTATATTGAGAACTTTGATCATGTTTACATGTGAATTTGCTGGTGTTTGGTCAAGAACACAGTTTTAGAGAGAGGACAGGTTTTTATCTTTTACAAACATTACAATAAATCAATAAACAGATGCAGTATTTGAAGGGCTACTGACCTTTGACCTCTGCGATTGAGTTGCAGAAGAACAAACAGTTCCAAGTTCAGTGCAAACTATAACGATCATTGCAAGAGTCTTTCTGTCTGTGGGGTATGAACACACAGTCACTCATTCTCTAAGTTCAGAGTAAACATCTTCACCTTATTTTTATTCATAATAGGCAATCGGATTATTTTTGACGAGTGAAGCAAGGCTTGTAACACCCCGACATGTTCTCTTGAATTTCCAATGATTTTCCATCATTCTTAAATCCAGATGCCCCGTCACCTTGTGTAGGAAACACATTTTATGTTATTTTTATTTTCTATTTTCAATATCAAGACTTTATTAATCAATATAGTGTCATCAGTATAGTGTCACAAAGGACAAGCAGGTCTTTAAAGGAGACACAAGTTCATCTCAGTCGACAGCATTTGTGGCATAATGTTGATTATCACAATAATGTATTTCGACTCGTTCCTCCTTTTCTTTAATAAAGCACAAATGTGTGTTCGAGTGAGACACTTCCAATGGAAGTCAATGGGGACAATTTTTTAGAGGTTTAAAGGCAGAAATGTGACGTTTATAATTTTATAAAAGCACATACATTAATTCATCTGTTAAAACTTGTGTATTATTTGAGCTGTAATGTTCTCAAAATTATAGATTTTACAGTCGTTTTAGAGTTTACGTCGTTATATTGTCATGGCAACAAAGTTGTAAAATTGTCTAGAACTTTCCACAGATGCGGGTAGTAAATGATTTTATGTCAACATTATACCACAAATGCTGTCGAGCCAGAATAATCACAAAAATATTTTAATTTCGTACATTTTCATTCAAATTTAAATGCAATAGTTTTTGTGCTGTATTTTATAGATTTGTATTTTTTTGTATTTTTTTTTTTGTTCCGATTTTTTTTAGAGGTGAAATTAACTGTAAATATTCGGAATATGAATTTACAGCTGAAGAAGACAAAAGTCTCACGTGAGGATGAATATAATTTATATAAACGAGCTGTTCATCCTCTCTCATGCAGAACTGTAGCAGCTCTGTGATTGGCCAAAATGATCCGTTCGACTTCTCTGAAATCAGCTACTTTTCCCTGTGGAACCCAAAATCATGACCTCGGTAAGCTCTGAATTCCTGCCTTTTCAATTTTAGAATTTTTAATTCTATATTGAATGTTGAATTTCTTCTTCAGGTGCAATTTTATAATCTGAATATGAATATATTCTTTAGAGAAAGTTTTCAGTGAATTGTGCATTTCATATCTTCTACACTTAAATGACACATTTGCACTGAAAAGGCACAATTATGAGACTTTTATTGGACAATCTTCTGGGGACTTTTATTTTGAACGCGACCGGCAGCTCTGACGTCACACGGTCACTCATGTAACAGGCGTGCGGATCGATGGTCGTCTGAAGATCGGACAAACAGCGATCAGACTGCAGATATGTCGTACTGCAAACAGGAAGGTTTGACTGAACTCAATCTGGCCTCTGAAATTCTTTTTATTTTCATATTTCAGTATCATGTAGCTGTGCAGCTAGTGCCCTTAAAAGTCATCAGCAGCCATGCTCGATGTAATCAATGAGTTCTTGAGAGATTATCGCTGAAGTGTAAATAATCTTCCTTTATACGGGTTCAGATGTGCCTGAACATCTCATATGGCGTATCTGTATTGAGTTTGGTAATGAATGACTGGATTATTCATCCTGTCTGGTTAAAACTGTGGCATGGTCAAATTCCTCTTCTGTAGTAAATGTCTATAACATGGGAAAAATTAATCGTCGTAAGAATGAAATCTGGTGCAATAGATGTTTTCAAAGAAATGTTTTATTCCGATCGTGTCATTCGGTCATCATAATCACGTGATGTCAGTTTACACGTGCTGAGAAGGTCATAACCTGTGCAGTGGGGTGTGTTAGTGGACCATCAGATGATTCATTAATTCCTTGTGAGTGATCGAAATCATCTTAAAGGGACAGTTCACCCACAAATTACAATTATCATCATTTACTCACCCTCATGCCATCCCAGATGTGTGTGACTGACTTTCTTCTGCAGAACACAAATGAATATTTCAGCTCTGTAGCTCCATACAATGTAAGTGAATGGTGACCAGGACTTTGAAGCTCCAAAAAGCACATACAAGTAATCTATAAGACTCCAGTGGTGTACTCCGTGTCTTCAGAAGTGATATGATGGGTGTGGGTGAGAAACAGATCAATATTCAAGTCATTTTTTTCACTGTTAATCTCCACTTTCTTCTTTTTTTCTTTTTTTTTTTTGCCGATTTGCATTCGTTGTGGATTTCGACACCTACTGGGCTATTGTGCAAATATTACTTATTTATTCTTTTCCTTTGCTTCACCCTTCCCTTTTGTCTTTCTCCTCCCTGCCCAGTGGGTGTCAATATGCACAAAGAATGCAAATTGGCAAAAAACAAAAGAAGAAAGTGAAATTAGAGATTGATAGTAAAAAAAAAAGGACTTAAATATTGATCTGTTTCTCACCTACACCTCTCATATCACTTCTGAAGACATGGATTAAACCACTGGAGTTTTATACTGTACTTTTATGCTGCTTTTATGTGCTTTATGGAGCTTCAAAGTTCTGGTCACCATTCACTTGCATTGTATGGAACTACAGAGCTGAAATATCCTTCTGCAGAAGAGAGTCACACACATCTGGGATGATGAGAGAACTGTCCCTTTAAGACCAAGAGGATTAGAACTGTTGGACCATATTTCTATAAACAGGAGGTTCAGATTCTTCTCTGTGACCAGATCATTAATAAATGCTGTAAAAGTATTGTTCATTGTTGTAAACTCGTGTAACAAATGTAATTGTATTGTAAATATTAATATTTCTTTTTGTTTTTTCCTTTAGGTAAAGATCGCGTCATCTTTGTGACTAAAGAAGATCACGAAGCGCCCAGTAATGCGGAGCTTATTGAAGATGACCCTACGGATCCATATGAGGATCAAGGTATGTTTTTAGACATTTGTACAAGTACATGATGTTACCATGGTTACATATTTGTAGGGTGTTCAATAACCCTTTCCATAATACCACTGCGGACGTCCTTAGAACTGTAAATCTCTCAATAATAGACACACGGGTTTATCTTGTGTCTGCAAACATAAAGATGTTCATGTGATTGACCAGATTTAACACACATCTTCCAGGTTTGATCTTGCCCAGTGGAGAAATAAACTGGAACTGCCCGTGTCTGGGTGGCATGGCGAGCGGCCCCTGCGGGCAGCAGTTCAAGGACGCCTTTTCTTGTTTCCACTATAGCAAGGAGGAGATCAAGGGGTCGGAATGTGTGGAAAACTTCCGGAGTATGCAGGAGTGTATGCAGAAATACCCCGAGCTGTACCCGCAGGAGGATGACAGCGAGAGCGCCCCCTCTGGCGGGGCTGAATCTGCTCCCACATCCACTTTCACTGACTCCGTCTCTTCATCCTCTCCTGATTCTGCATTAACAGCCACAACATCCCCAGCAGCGAGCTAATGTCCTCCGTGTTTGATCCCAGCAGAGAACGCTCCACTCCAGTACGCTGAGATCCAATCTGGAGGAAGCGCCGAAACTTTTCCTCTTTGAGAGATTCAAACGACATTATTAACAGCATTTGAGGATCTGTATGAAGCCGACAGTGAGTGTTTCAGAGCATCATTAGTCCACCTCATCTGTAATGCTCCTTTAAATCAGCAGCGCTTGTTATTTTCCACTCCACATCCGAAGCTCAACGTGCTTTTCTTGTGCTGAGTGTGTTTCACAAGCTCACAGGATGGGTTTACTCAAACTATCAGGTCTATATTTCTGTGACATTTTCCTTCTGTTTCTAATGTGTGTGTGAACTGTAGCGGTCGTGACACGTGTAATCAGAACACGGACACATGATGTAAATCTGTTGTTCAGGAGGCTGGCATCAGTGCTCATGTGATCAGGATTTATGATATTAGAAGTGTAAGTAATGTTAATGTTAACAGGCCTGGTCAACACACGTGCGTGTGACTTCATTTAAATCCCTCTGGCTGTCTGCGTGTCCTAATGTTTGTCATTTAAAGCCTTAACATGATGATTCTTGCTCTGGTAAAACACCTGGGGATGTTTTCGGTTGTGATTTAGACGTTTCTGTAAGAAACAAAGAAAATACAGATTCCAAATGTGATGTTTGAGGACTCGACACGTGAGAAGTGTTTGAGGCAAAAGTTTTAACTGAAGAAGCAAATAAAGTACAGAAGTATGAATAAATCACATGTGTGGCATTCAATGACGTGTTTACCAATGACATGTCTATCAATGTAAAATCTTAAAGTGGAATAATTACAATTTTAAAGAAAACGCTCAAATGTTTATTTCCCATCATTTATAAATAATACTGTATTTTTTTTTTTACAATTTTATGAACAATATTTCTTTTCATCTGAAATTTGCAAGCATGTAATTCTGGTTCTGTTTGTTCCATCTCCCTGAAAAAAAAATCTTATTTCATTCCACTAGATGAAGTACTAGAATATTTCCCCTCTCATCACCTTCCATCTCAATATACAGATCTGAAATGTAGGTGGTGCTCTAACGCAGCTGAGCACACACTGAAGGCATCCAGTCTATTTTGGATCTTTGGAATGTTTCGTCGAATATCTCGGCCTCTGAATGGACTAGAAGCTCCATCTAGGTGTCATTGGACATATATTGTAGACCCTAACCCAAGCAAGCCAGCGGGACCATAGGTTAAAAACGTTAATCGAGGGGGTCTGTGTATCTCAGTGAGTGTTGCCACTGACTATCACACCTGGAGTCGTGAGTTTCAATCCAGGGCGTGCTGAGTGACTCCAGGCAGGTCTCCTTAGCAACCAAATTGGCCCGGTTGCTAGGGAGGGTAGAGTCACATGGGTAACCAAATTGGCCGGTTGCTAGGGAGGGTAGAGTCACATGGGTAACCAAATTGGCTGGTTGCTAGGGAAGGTAGAGTCACATGGGGTAACCAAATTGGGCCGGTTGCTAGGGAGGGTAGAGTCACATGGGGTAACCAAATTGGGCCGGTTGCTAGGGAGGGTAGAGTCACATGGGGTAACCAAATTCTCCCGGTTGCTAGGGAGGGTAGAGTCACATGGGGTAACCAAATTGTCCCGGTTGCTAGGGAGGGTAGAGTCACATGGGGTAACCAAATTGACCCGGTTGCTAGGGAGGGTAGAGTCACATGGGGTAACCAAATTGGCCCGGTTGCTAGGGAGGGTAGAGTCACATGGGGTAACCAAATTGGGCCGGTTGCTAGGGAGGGTAGAGTCACATGGGGTAACCAAATTGTCCCGGTTGCTAGGGAGGGTAGAGTCACATGGGGTAACCAAATTGACCCGGTTGCTAGGGAGGGTAGAGTCACATGGGGTAACCAAATTGGCCCGGTTGCTAGGGAGGGTAGAGTCACATGGGGTAACCAAATTGTCCCGGTTGCTAGGGAGGGTAGAGTCACATGGGGTAACCAAATTGTCCCGGTTGCTAGGGAGGGTAGAGTCACATGGGGTAACCATATTGTCCCGGTTGCTAGGGAGGGTAGAGTCACATGGGGTAACCAAATTGTCCCGGTTGCTAGGGAGGGTAGAGTCACATGGGGTAACCAAATTGTCCCGGTTGCTAGGGAGGGTAGAGTCACATGGGGTAACCAAATTGTCCCGGTTGCTAGGGAGGGTAGAGTCACATGGGGTAACCAAATTGGGCCGGTTGCTAGGGAGGGTAGAGTCACATGGGGTAACCTCCTCGTGGTCACTATAATGTGGTTCTCGCTCTCGGTGGGGCGTGTGGTGAGTTGTGCGTGGATGCCGCGGAGAATAGCGTGAAGCCTTCACACGCACTACGTCTCCACGGTAACACACTCAAGTCACATGATAAGATGCACGGATTGACGGTCTCAGACGCGGAGGCAACTGAGATTCGTCCTCCGCCACCCGGATTGAGGCGAGACACTACGCCACCACGAGCACATTGGGAATTGGGCGTTCCAAATTGGGGAGAAAAAATAAATAAATGTATATGGAGGATTGGCTGCTTCCATTCTTACAGTACCGTTATATTTCTCTGCTGTAATATTCTTAATTTAATTAAAATAAGACTCTTTGAAGACAATAACCATGAAGAATCAGTCATGGATCATCCATGTTCTGCTCAGAAATTCAACATGGTTTTTGGAGAATCTTGTCCAAATTGGTCTTGTTGACAAGTGACTAGTCAATGAAACTAACTCGCCCTGGTGATTGCCCACTTCCAACTTCAGTTGGTTCTGGCTGGTTCATGTTTTCTGGGAGTCTGTAAGGGCTTTCAGGTTTGGCCGGTGTTGAGTAAACTCGTTCTCATGGGCAGTTCTGGTGCAGCATGCGTGTGACCTGGAAGCCCAATGTGGAGGTCCATGGCAGGACCAGACTCTGCATGGTGACCAGCAGTCCACCTCCTCTGAACCGGTAATTCTCACCTGAATTATTTAT
>JAVLUX010000201.1:12040000-12045000 GCA_032164185.1 Moxostoma hubbsi | reverse complement strand
ACCTTTATGTGGTTCCAAACCTGTACAACTTTCTTTCTTCTGTGGAACACAAACAAGGCTGTTTCACCACTCACGTTCATTGCCTCTTTTTCCCCACACAATGAAAGTGAATGGTGACTGAGACTGTCATTCTGCCTAACCCCCATTTGAGTTATACATTTGTCCATAGATCTGACCCATCTAGGCAATGCCCCGTGATGGGGGTCACAGGTCAGAGGGCACACACAAGGTTTGCAGCCCTCCTGTCCAAAGCTCCAGTGCCCTCCACACCAGCTTTACAGTGGCACTGCCCACTTCTGGGATGGCACCATGGCGTCTCGATGCTGGAATGTACTGGCACTGAGCCAATTGGGTCACACCAGCATCCTGCCACAGAACAGAAGTCTGGTAAAGTGTTGCCAGATCAGACTGATCTCAGAGCAGCAGAAACGGCTCCCACTGCTTCAGTGTAGCGGATTGAGTTTTACTGTTGTGAATCAGAGGGATCAATGCACATCCAATCAAATACACAAACACCTCATACATCCTCAAGTGTGCGGAACAGGAAACAACATGTCAAACTGAGGGAGTCCTGGTTTAGCGTGGGGAACAAACGCTTACCATATTTAGCCATTCATTTCTGTAGGGTCAATGACGAAAAATGAAAAGAAATCTTTATCAACCAGAGGACAATACACAACAGCCGGCAAAACTTGCAATGATCCGAGTGTCGCATTCTGCTGTATTTCAGCAAAACAAAGTCAATTTCAGACGTTTATGTGGACTGCCTCCACATGTGAGAGCTGGAGGAATCTTTTTAGAAGGTTTGATTCCGGAAATGCACACAACCTTTGTGACTGAAGTTCTCTTAGTTGTTTCTCAATTGTATATAAATCCAGGTGAAAGTCCTTTTTAAGCCCTAGTCCATGCCAGACCAGTTGAGTAGATGAATATACACATAATGATGTATGTTTTCCCCCCTAAAGTAAATTCTACAATCTGTAATATCATATTTGCTGTCCTTTAGTGGCCATAAAAATTAGGCATCAGACAGATTATCTAGCAATTGTGCGTCTAGGATGCATGTATTAAGAGTGTCTAGGATGCATGTAGTAAGCGCGTCTAGGGTGCATGTAGTAGAGTGTCTAGGATGCATGTAGTAAGAGTGTCTAGGGTGCAGGTAGTAAGAGTGTCTAGGATGCATGTAGTAAGCGCGTCAAGGGTGCATGTAGTAAGCGAGTAAGAGTGTCTAGGATGCATGTAGTAAGCGCGTCAAGGGTGCATGTAGTAAGCGCGTAAGAGTGTCTAGGATGCATGTAGTAAGAGTGTCTAGGGTGCATGTAGTAAGAGTGTCTAGGATGCATGTAGTAAGAGTGTCTAGGATGCATGTAGTAAGCGCGTCAAGGGTGCATGTAGTAAGCGAGTAAGAGTGTCTAGGATGCATGTAGTAAGCGCGTCAAGGGTGCATGTAGTAAGCGCGTAAGAGTGTCTAGGATGCATGTAGTAAGAGTGTTTAGGGTGCATGTAGTAAGAGTGTCTAGGATGCATGTAGTAAGAGTGTCTAGGATGCATGTAGTAAGAGTGTCTAGGGTGCAGGTAGTAAGAGTGTCTAGGATGCATGTAGTAAGAGTGTCTAGGGTGCAGGTAGTAAGAGTGTCTAGGATGCATGTAGTACGCGCGTCTAGGGTGCATGTAGTAAGAGTGTCTAGGATGCATGTAGTAAGAGTGTCTAGGGTGCAGGTAGTAAGAGTGTCTAGGATGCATGTAGTAAGAGTGTCTAGGGTGCAGGTAGTAAGAGTGTCTAGGATGCATGTAGTAAGCGCGTCAAGGGTGCATGTAGTAAGCGAGTAAGAGTGTCTAGGATGCATGTAGTAAGCGCGTCAAGGGTGCACGTAGTAAGCGCGTAAGAGTGTCTAGGATGCATGTAGTAAGAGTGTCTAGGGTGCATGTAGTAAGAGTGTCTAGGGTGCATGTAGTAAGAGTGTCTAGGATGCATGTAGTAAGAGTGTCTAGGATGCATGTAGTAAGCGCGTCAAGGGTGCATGTAGTAAGCGAGTAAGAGTGTCTAGGATGCATGTAGTAAGCGCGTCAAGGGTGCATGTAGTAAGCGCGTAAGAGTATCTAGGATGCATGTAGTAAGAGTGTCTAGGGTGCATGTAGTAAGAGTGTCTAGGATGCATGTAGTAAGAGTGTCTAGGATGCATGTAGTAAGAGTGTCTAGGATGCATGTAGTAAGAGTGTCTAGGATGCATGTAGTACGTGCGTCTAGGATGCATGTAGTACGTGCGTCTAGGATGCATGTAGTACGTGCGTCTAGGGTGCATGTAGTAAGAGTGTCTAGGGTGCATGTAGTAAGCGCGTCTAGGGTGCATGTAGTAAGCACGTCTAGGGTGCATGTAGTAAGAGTGTCTAGGGTGCATGTAGTACGCGCGTCTAGGATGCATGTAGTATGCGCGTCTAGGATGCATGTAGTAAGAGTGTCTAGGGTGCATGTAGTAAGAGTGTCTAGGATGCATGTAGTAAGAGTGTCTAGGATGCATGTAGTAAGCGCGTCAAGGGTGCATGTAGTAAGCGAGTAAGAGTGTCTAGGATGCATGTAGTAAGCGCGTCAAGGGTGCATGTAGTAAGCGCGTAAGAGTGTCTAGGATGCATGTAGTAAGAGTGTCTAGGGTGCATGTAGTAAGAGTGTCTAGGATGCATGTAGTAAGAGTGTCTAGGATGCATGTAGTAAGAGTGTCTAGGATGCATGTAGTAAGCGCGTCAAGGGTGCATGTAGTAAGCGAGTAAGAGTGTCTAGGGTGCATGTAGTAAGCGCGTAAGAGTGTCTAGGATGCATGTAGTAAGAGTGTCTAGGGTGCATGTAGTAAGAGTGTCTAGGATGCATGTAGTAAGGGTGTCTAGGATGCATGTAGTAAGAGTGTCTAGGATGCATGTAGTACGCGCGTCTAGGATGCATGTAGTACGCGCGTCTAGGATGCATGTAGTACGCGCGTCTAGGATGCATGTAGTACGCGCGTCTAGGATGCATGTAGGACGTGCGTCTAGGATGCATGTAGGACGTGCGTCTAGGATGCATGTAGTACGTGCGTCTAGAATGCATGTAGTAAGCGCGTCTAGGGTGCATGTAGTAAGAGTGTCTAGGATGCATGTAGTAAGCACGTCTAGGGTGCATGTAGTAAGAGTGTCTAGGGTGCATGTAGTACGCGCGTCTAGGATGCATGTAGTAAGAGTGTCTAGGATGCATGTAGTAAGCGCGTCTAGGGTGCATGTAGTAAGAGTGTCTAGGATGCATGTAGTACGCGCGTCTAGGATGCATGTAGTAAGAGTGTCTAGGATGCATGTAGTAAGAGTGTCTAGGATGCATGGAGTAAGAGTGTCTAGGATGCATGGAGTAAGAGTGTCTAGGATGCATGTAGTAAGCGCGTCAAGGATGCATGTAGTAAGCGCGTCTAGGATGCATGTAGTAAGCGCGTCTAGGATGCATGTAGTACGCGCGTCTAGGATGCATGTAGTAAGCGCGTCTAGGATGCATGTAGTAAGCGCGTCTAGGATGCATGTAGTAAGAGTGTCTAGGATGCATGTAGTAAGCGCGTCTAGGATGTATGTAGTAAGAGTGTCTAGGATGCATGTAGTAAGAGTGTCTAGGATGCATGTAGTAAGCGCGTCTAGGGTGCATGTAGTAAGAGTGTCTAGGATGCATGTAGTAAGCACGCCTAGGGTGCATGTAGTAAGAGTGTCTAGGGTGCATGTAGTACGCGCGTCTAGGATGCATGTAGTAAGAGTGTCTAGGATGCATGTAGTAAGCGTGTCTAGGGTGCATGTAGTAAGAGTGTCTAGGATGCATGTAGTACGCGCGTCTAGGATGCATGTAGTAAGAGTGTCTAGGATGCATGTAGTAAGAGTGTCTAGGATGCTTGTAGTAAGCGCGTCTAGGATGCATGGAGTAAGAGCGTCTAGGATGCATGTAGTAAGCGCGTCTAGGATGCATGTAGTAAGCGCGTCAAGGATGCATGTAGTACGCGCGTCTAGGATGCATGTAGTACGCGCGTCTAGGATGCATGTAGTAAGCGCGTCTAGGATGCATGTAGTACGCGCGTCTAGGATGCATGTAGAACGCGCGTCTAGGGTGCATGTAGTAAGTGTGTCTAGGATGCATGTAGTAAGCGCGTCTAGGATGCATGTAGTAAGAGTGTCTAGGATGCATGTAGTAAGCGCGTCTAGGATGCATGTAGAACGCGCGTCTAGGATGCATGTAGTAAGTGTGTCTAGGATGCATGTAGTAAGCGTGTCTAGGATGCATGTAGTAAGCGTGTCTAGGATGCATGTAGTAAGCGTGTCTAGGATGCATGTAGTAAGCGTGTCTAGGATGCATGTACTAAGTGTGTCTAGGATGCATGTAGAACGCGCGTCTAGGATGCATGTAGAACGCGCGTCTAGGATGCATGTAGTAAGTGTGTCTAGGATGCATGTAGTAAGAGTGTCTAGGATGCATGTAGTAAGCGCGTCTAGGATGCATGTAGTAAGCGCGTCTAGGATGCATGTAGAACGCGCGTCTAGGGTGCATGTAGTAAGTGTGTCTAGGGTGCATGTAGTAAGCGTGTCTAGGATGCATGTAGTAAGCGTGTCTAGGATGCATGTAGTAAGCGCGTCTAGGATGCATGTAGTAAGCGCGTCTAGGATGCATGTAGTAAGAGTGTCTAGGATGCATGTAGTAAGCGCGTCTAGGATGCATGTAGTAAGAGTGTCTAGGATGCATGTAGAACGCGCGTCTAGGATGCATGTAGAACGCGCGTCTAGGATGCATGTAGTAAGTGTGTCTAGGATGCATGTAGTAAGAGTGTCTAGGATGCATGTAGTAAGCGCGTCTAGGATGCATGTAGTAAGAGTGTCTAGGATGCATGTAGTAAGCGCGTCTAGGATGCATGTAGTAAGAGTGTCTAGGATGCATGTAGAACGCGCATCCAGGGTGCATGTAGTAAGCGGGTCTAGGGTGCATGTAGTAAGAGTGTCTAGGATGCATG
>JAVLUX010000201.1:12030000-12032500 GCA_032164185.1 Moxostoma hubbsi | reverse complement strand
GAAACTACCTGCCTCTGGAGGTCTTTTGCTCAGCTTGTGTAGATTTCATGATGTTTTCATTAAAGGTGAAGTGTGTCATTTAGGTGCCATTTGCATCATACAGAAGTGCAAAAATAATGACTTTTAAAATAGATTCCCAAACTCTCCCCCCGTCGTCTTCCATTGCTGGGACAAACTGATAATGCCGCTCTATACTCGCATTAGTTGAGCCCATTGTGTAATGCCTGATTGATTGAAATTCCCAAACAAACAGAGCAATGTTTTTATAGTGTTGACACTTTTTCTCTGCATTTCAGCTGATAGAACAAAGTACTTTGACATAGACAGATTGACACACTTCACCTTCAGTGAAGCTTTTCAGTTCCTCATCTCAGGCTCCAGATTTGCTTCAGTTGAATATCTTCAACCGTCTCTGTTTCATCAGCTGCATACTTCTGTGCGTACTTGTGTGACTACTTGTGTGCGTACTTGTGTGACTACTTGTGTGAGTACTTGTGTGTGTACTTGTGTGTATAATTGTGCGTACTTGTGTGCGTACTTGTGTGCGTACTCGTGTGCGTACTCGTGTGAGTACTCGTGTGCATTCTTGTGTAAGTACTTGTGTGCGTTCTTGTGTGAGTACTTGTGTGCGTACTTGTGTGCATTCTTGTGTGAGTACTTGTGTGCATTCTTGTGTGAGTACTTGTGTGCGTACTTGTGTGCGTACTTGTGTGAGTACTTGTGTGAGTACTTGTGTGCGTACCTGTGTGCGTACTCGTGTGCGTACTCGTGTGCGTACTCGTGTGAGTACTCGTGCGAGTACTCGTGCGAGTACTCGTGTGCATTCTTGTGTAAGTACTTGTGTGCGTTCTTGTGTGAGTACTTGTGTGCGTTCTTGTGTAAGTACTTGTGTGCGTTCTTGTGTGAGTACTCGTGTGCATTCTTGTGTAAGTACTTGTGTGCGTTCTTGTGTGCGTTCTTGTGTGAGTACTTGTGTGCGTTCTTGTGTGCGTTCTTGTGTGAGTACTTGTGTGCGTACTTGTGTGCGTTCTTGTGTGAGTACTTGTGTGACTACTTGTGTGAGTACTTGTGTGTGTACTTGTGTGTATAATTGTGCGTACTTGTGTGCGTACTTGTGTGCGTACTCGTGTGCGTACTCGTGTGAGTACTCGTGTGCATTCTTGTGTAAGTACTTGTGTGCGTTCTTGTGTGAGTACTTGTGTGCGTACTTGTGTGCATTCTTGTGTGAGTACTTGTGTGCATTCTTGTGTGAGTACTTGTGTGCGTACATGTGTGCGTACTTGTGTGAGTACTTGTGTGAGTACTTGTGTGCGTACCTGTGTGCGTACTCGTGTGCGTACTCGTGTGCGTACTCGTGTGAGTACTCGTGCGAGTACTCGTGCGAGTACTCGTGTGCATTCTTGTGTAAGTACTTGTGTGCGTTCTTGTGTGAGTACTTGTGTGCGTTCTTGTGTAAGTACTTGTGTGCGTTCTTGTGTGAGTACTCGTGTGCATTCTTGTGTAAGTACTTGTGTGCGTTCTTGTGTGCGTTCTTGTGTGAGTACTCGTGTGCGTTCTTGTGTGCGTTCTTGTTTGAGTACTTGTGTGCGTACTTGTGTGCGTTCTTGTGTGAGTACTTGTGTGCGTTCTTGTGTGAGTACTTGTGTGAGTACTTGTGTGCGTACTTGTGTGCGTACTTGTGTGCGTACTTGTGTGCGTACTTTTGTGAGTACTTGTGTGAGTACTTGTGTGCGTACTTGTGTGAGTACTTGTGTGAGTACTTGTGTGCGTACCTGTGTGAGTACCTGTGTGAGTACTTGTGTGAGTACTTGTGTGAGTACTTGTGTGCGTACTTGTGTGCGTACTTGTGTGAGTACTTGTGTGAGTACTTGTGTGAGTACTTGTGTGAGTACTTGTGTGCGTACTTTTGTGAGTACTTGTGTGAGTACTTGTGTGAGTACTTGTGTGCGTTCTTGTGTAAGTACTTGTGTGCGTTCTTGTGTGAGTACTCGTGTGCATTCTTGTGTAAGTACTTGTGTGCGTTCTTGTGTGCGTTCTTGTGTGAGTACTCGTGTGCGTTCTTGTGTGCGTTCTTGTGTGAGTACTTGTGTGCGTACTTGTGTGCGTACTTGTGTGCGTTCTTGTGTGAGTACTTGTGTGCGTTCTTGTGTGAGTACTTGTGTGCGTACTTGTGTGCGTACTTGTGTGCGTACTTGTGTGAGTACTTGTGTGAGTACTTGTGTGCGTACCTGTGTGAGTACCTGTGTGAGTACTTGTGTGAGTACTTGTGTGAGTACTTGTGTGCGTACTTTTGTGAGTACTTGTGTGAGTACTTGTGTGAGTACTTGTGTGAGTACTTGTGTGAGTACTTGTGTGCATTCTTGTTTGAGTACTTGTGTGCATTCTTGTGTGCATTCTTGTGTGAGTACTTGTGTGCGTACTTGTGTGCGTACTTGTGTGCGTACTTGTGTGCATTCTTGTGTGCATTCTTGTATGAGTACTTGTGTGCATACTTGGTTCA
>JAVLUX010000201.1:11992500-12025000 GCA_032164185.1 Moxostoma hubbsi | reverse complement strand
TCTGAGGTCCTAGATACAAATATCACTCCCTGTCCACTTATTGCCATATTTGGAGTTCCCCTGAACCACTCTGAACTTAATAAACAGAAATGAAATGTTTTAGCATTTGCCTCTCTGATAGCCCGAAGATGTCACCCAAACCCCCAGCGGATAAGTCTTGGGAGACTGATTTAATGTCATTCCTTAAACTTTTCTATTTTTCTAACCAGTTGTACTATTGCAACAATGTACAAAGTACAGATACAAGTCGTCTTATGGGATAAATTGATGGAGAAAAGTGGACCAACTTGGAGTGGGAGATTGGGTGGATTTTAAGTTTTGTATGTGTTTTTTTTTTCTTACCTTTTTCTACATGTATGTCTGTTTCAAAAAAAAAAATGTATTGATGGTCACACACGTAAACAAGACATATGTCATTTAATGTGATTTGTTCCAATAAACAAATTTATAAAATATATATATATATTGTTACTGTAGTAAAACCATTGCAAGGACACGCAAAACTTGTTGAGATGGAACGCCAAATATTACGAGAGCACGAACAGCTATTTCAGAAACAAAATAAATTCCCATCCTGTACTGTAAGGGGTTAGTAATAATAAACAAGGGAAGAAAAGCCCTTTACAATCAATTACATCGGCCAAATATTGCTCTTCAAATTCTGACATTGATTTAGAAGTCAAGCCATTATTTAAAAAAAATTTAATGAATAAAATTGTCAATGTTAAAAAATAAAAAATAATAATAATAATAATTAAAAATAAAATCAGTGGCAGCAAACACTTGACAGAAACTAGTCGACCGCAGTAACTCGTCAGCTGTTGTCCATCCCGTCATTATTCTCTCTTTATCCTCCTACAGATCCAGTCGTTTGTACAAAAAACATGGTTTAGGACTCTATGTGATGGTATTTTGTCTAGCCTGCGTGACGTGAATTGCGGATGGTATGATCTCTCCGTGTCATGCTGGGATGTTTACCGGATGTCCAAGTTGTGCCGTCTGATGGCGCTGGTGCGGTGCATTCAGCAGGACTCGCTCAGGTTCCTGGTGCAGGACTCTCTAAACAGCCTAAACAGATTATTCTCGGATGCTTGCCACAGTACCATACACTGCCCGCAAGATCTGATGTGGGGCTCTGACCTCATCAACAGCCCATACAAGTATGTGAATTCTCATTATCTTGATTGTTCTTCAAGTCCACATTAAATCACAGTGGATTTACCCTATTTACTTTTCTAATACACATTCCACTATTTATCGGTGCATGTTATTTCCAAGAATCAAATATTCCTAGTCTTAATAATCAGTCATGAAAATATAATTTGCTCCGCCTTTGAAACATCTTTCCATTTTAGCTGACATCTTAAGTCCCTCCCCTCCATGATCAATCAAATCAAATCCTGAATATAGTTATTTTGATTAATATGAGTGGCATTGTTTTTATATGTTACAAATGTAATTTATTCTGCATAACTTTATACAGGCCAAAGACGAACCCTGTCTTCTCAGTGGATCTGGTGCTGGACCAGACCGGAGTTCATTACAGTACTCCTCTGGAGAGCTTTGAGACGTCTGTTATCAACCTGTTTGATAAAGGGATCCTGTCCACAATTAATGTGCCTCTACTAGACAAGGTTCCCCATTTGATTCCTAAAAAGCCCTTCTATGGGATTGGATGAGATTAGTATTATAAACTATGTTAGAGATACAATTATTATCAGCCAGTCTGTGATTTCATGTAACTGCTGATTCAGCCGGGACTGAGATCTCTGTTTTATAGAGGTGGGCGTGTCTGTTTTATAGAGGTGGGAGTGTCTGTTTTATAGATGTGGGAGTGTCTGTTTTATAGAGGTGGGAGTGTCTGTTTTATAGATGTGGGAGTGTCTGTTTTATAGATGTGGGCGTGTCTGTTTTATAGAGGTGGGAGTGTCTGTTTTATAGATGTGGGAGTGTCTGTTTTATAGAGGTGGGAGTGTCTGTTTTATAGATGTGGGAGTGTCTGTTTTATAGAGGTGGGAGTGTCTGTTTTAATGAGGTGGGAGTGTCTGTTTTAATGAGGTGGGAGTGTCTGTTTTATAGAGGTGGGAGTGTTTGTTTTATAGAGCTGGGCGTGTCTGTTTTATGGAGGTGGGAGTGTCTGTTTTATAGATGTGGGCGTGTCTGTTTTATAGAGGTGGGAGTGTCTGTTTTATAGAGGTGGGAGAGTCTGTTTTATAGATGTGGGAGTGTCTGTTTTATAGATGTGGGAGAGTCTGTTTTATAGATGTGGGAGTGTCTGTTTTATAGAGGAGGGAGTGTCTGTTTTATAGATGTGGGAGTGTCTGTTTAATAGAGGTGGGAGTGTCTGTTTTATAGAGGTGGGAGTGTCTGTTTTATAGATGTGGGAGTGTCTGTTTTATAGAGGTGGGAGTGTCTGTTTTATAGATGTGGGATTGTCTGTTTTATAGAGGTGGGAGTGTCTGTTTTATAGAGGTGGGAGTGTCTGTTTTATAGATGTGGGCGTGTCTGTTTAATAGAGGTGGGAGTGTCTGTTTTATAGAGGTGGGAGAGTCTGTTTTATAGATGTGGGAGTGTCTGTTTTATAGATTTGGGAGTGCCTGTTTTATAGAGGTGGGAGTGTCTGTTTTATAGAGGTGGGAGTGTCTGTTTTAATGAGGTGGGAGTGTCTGTTTTATAGAGGTGGGAGTGTCTGTTTTATAGAGGTGGGAGTGTCTGTTTAATAGAGGTGGGAGTGTCTGTTTTATAGAGGTGGGAGTGTCTGTTTTATAGAGGTGGGAGTGTCTGTTTTATAGATGTGGGCGTGTCTGTTTTATAGAGGTGGGAGTGTCTGTTTTATAGATGTGGGAGTGTCTGTTTTATAGAGGTGGGAGTGTCTGTTTTATGGAGGTGGGAGTGTCTGTTTAATAGAGGTGGGAGTGTCTGTTTTATAGAGGTGGGAGTGTCTGTTTTATAGAGGTGGGAGTGTCTGTTTTATAGATGTGGGCGTGTCTGTTTAATAGAGGTGGGAGTGTCTGTTTTATAGAGGTGGGAGTGCCTGTTTTATAGAGGTGGGAGTGTCTGTTTTATAGAGGTGGGAGTGTCTGTTTTATAGTGGTGGGAGTGTCTGTTTTATAGATGTGGGCGTGTCTGTTTTATAGAGGTGGGAGTGTCTGTTTTATGGAGGTGGGCGTGTCTGTTTTATGGAGGTGGGCGTGTCTGTTTTATAGATGTGGGCGTGTCTGTTTTATAGATGTGGGAGTGTCTGTTTTATAGATGTGGGAGTGTCTGTTTTATAGAGGTGGGAGTGTCTGTTTTATAGAGGTGGGAGTGTCTGTTTTAATGAGGTGGGAGTGTCTGTTTTATAGATGTGGGAGTGTCTGTTTTATAGATGTGGGCGTGTCTGTTTTATAGAGGTGGGCGTGTCTGTTTTATAGAGGTGGGAGTGTCCGTTTTAATGAGGTGGGAGTGTCCGTTTTATAGAGGTGGGCGTGTCCGTTTTATAGAGGTGGGAGTGTCTGTTTTATAGAGGTGGGAGTGTTTGTTTTATAGATGTGGGAGTGTCTGTTTTATAGAGGTGGGAGTGTCTGTTTTATAGAGGTGGGAGAGTCTGTTTTATAGAGGTGGGAGAGTCTGTTTTATAGATGTGGGAGTGTCTGTTTTATAGAGGTGGGAGTGTCTGTTTTATAGATGTGGGCGTTATAGGAGGTTGAACATACTGAATTAATTTAGGTGATAAATATATAATTATAATATCACGTAACTGAGTGTAACAAGGACTCGGAAGAACTGGGATGAAGATCCATGTGTGGTTTATTACACAACAGAATAATCAGAGAACAAACATGTGTGGAGGTTGAAATAGCAGGAACAGTGTCAGCAATGAATACAGGGCTATATTCGTGGTCAGTAACAGGCAGATGGTCAGGCAGCAGACAGGAAATAATAATATCCAGATAAAGTTCACTGCATGAAGTTAATCAGATTTGTCAGATTTTTACTAAAATATAAGTATTTTGGGGACCCTTCCCTAAGTCTATTTTTGACTTCTTATGGGGGTCCCGGATCCCCTCAGCCCCCCTCAATTCGAGCACTGCACCTGGGATATCATGAGGGTGAGTGAATAATGAGGGAATTTTTGGGTGAACTGTCCCTTTAACGGTAGTTCATGTACTGTAGGTCAAAATACATGAAATCAAGTTTATAGCAATCACAGACATTCCCATTCTGACAGGATTCCCAGAGGACCCTTGAGTTAGCCAAAAACAGTAGGTCATTTCTCTGAAAATGAGGTTGTGTGAGTCAAACGGGATTAAAAGTGTTGTGAAACAGTGAATTGTAATGCAGGGATTTCCAACCTCATTATAATGTAAGAAAATATATTTTTTTCTTAGTTTTTAAGGTGGAAAATGGCTGACATGTTCTTGATAGGCTTCGTGAAATTCACTAGAAAAACAGTTTTCTTTTTCTCTGTTTTTCTCTCCCACTCTCGCAGTTCATATTGAAGAAATTGTTCATTGTTGAAGATGTGTTGTGTTCAGTGGGCTTGTGGGAACCTGAAGTCAGCGATCTGAGAGAACGCATCAGACTGGCCCTGAGACAGGCCATCATCCCCCTCAGAGCATACGCACGCCAGTATGAACGCCACCTGCAGCTCCACAACTCCGACATCGACAACTTCCTCGAGTAAATCTGCACACTTTTAAAAACAGACGACGATCTGAGTTCATAAAGAACCTTTGTGAGATTCTGTACAAACAGAAATGCTTCTTGATCAGAAGGGTCAACATGAAACGACCTTCAAATTGCATTTTAATTATGGGTGTTTCATACCAGAATGGAGGCAGGTGATTGGATGGAAGGGTTGGATAAATAAGAGGGCTTGATGATGATCAAAGATCAGGAAGACTTTTTTATCCTTTAGAATAACGTGAGAAATGGCATTAAGAAAGTAACTTGGGTTTGCATACATGTGTGTGACTCTCAAAGGTTTCACAGTCAGGAGATCCAGAGCCCACACACTATGAAGCAGGAAGTTCTGGAACACCTGAAGGAGATGGAACTTCTGGCTCAGTCCATTCCGTCCTCCATCATCATCGGACCCTTCGTGGTCAGCATTGAGTTGGTTCGGCAAACTTTGATAAAGAAGCGGAAAGCACTTGCGAATGCCGTTCTGGAGCGACTCGTTCTGTGGTTACGTCAGCAAATGCAGGATGTGAGTCAGGTGTTCATCAGGGCTACTCGCTCATTGCATCAAGTGTTAAGTATTAAACGCTGTTTTTCAGGCCTGTAAGGAGTGTAAAGCCATCAGTAAACAGCTGTTTGAGAAGCCCAGCAGCATCGAGGAGCTCTCGGAGCAGAGGGAATGGATGGAAGGAATCCCTGAGCAACTCAAAGTGCATGAGGTGAAGTCAGCACACGACCGTACTGGAATCCTCCTAGATTACCGCACTAACCACAGTCTGAGCTAGACTATGCATTTTATTATTGATGTTTAATAAGGCAAGCCACATCTCTGCTTAAACCGTGTAGTAAAGAACTGTTTTACAGCGTTTCTCTGCTGTTGGTCTCTTCCGCAGGAGAGTTTATTCAAAGCTTTGTCTGACTATGATCTAGTAGACGAGTTCTTCTACTGTTTCTCTGATGAGGATGTTAATGAGAAGTAAGTCCATCATCGCCTCGCCGCTGAGATAAATAAGCTTTTAACTGCTGATCTGAACCGGACTGAGCCGGACTGTATATGAAGGTAAACAGGTTCTTGGTGTAGCTGAGCTGCTAAATACTAAATGTTGTTTAGGTGGACAGCAATGTCCTTTCCCTGGAAGATCCTGAATCAGATGGAGACAGTGAGAGAACAGCATTCTGAGGATGAGGAGCGCTTCCACAAGATCCAGTTGGTCGACCAAAACAACTTCCTGGAAGGCTTGAGCGAACTGCAGGTCAGACATCAAGAGTAGGATTCACTTCCTGTTTTACTTTGAATGTGAGGTTGTTCTTAGTCCTGAACGACACACAGAAAGTGCTCAGTGTGTCTCGGGTGGTAGAGCGGGTCGGCCACTAATCGCAGGGTTGGCGGTTTGATTCCCGGCCCACACGACTCCACATGCCGAAGTGTCCTTGGACAACACACTGAACCCCAAGTTTCCCCCAATGGCAGACTGGCACCTTGCATGCAGCTCTGCCACCATTGGTGTGTGTGTGTGTGTGTGTGTGTGTGAATGTGTGAATGTGTGAATGAGACGCAGTGTAAAGCGCTTTGGAACCGTTAAGGTTAAAAAAGACAGTATAGAAGTGCAGACCATTTACCATCTGAAGCTCATCTCCTCTGTTTATTTTCAGATGGTGGTGGCTGGACTTGCTGCTCACACAAACATCGAGCGAGCGGACGAGGTGGCAAACAAGGTGCGGCGAGTGAGCAAGCAGCTGAAAGAGTTTGAAGAGATGGCACAGCTTTACAACAAACGAGAACGACTTTTTGGCAAACCCCCCTCTACTGTAAGTGAACTCTTTACATGCAAATTCCCGCCTGCATTGTGAAGGTCTTATTCTTTAATTGTGTGACTGTACTTTTAACTGTCTTGTGCTCCAGTACACCGAGTTACAGAGGCTGAACTCAGAGTTTCAGCCATTTCATGACATGTGGAGGATGGCATCTGATTGGCTGCTCTGGCATGAAAGCTGGCTCAGTGACCCGCTGTCAGCCATCAACCCCGAGCAGCTGGAGCAGAATGTCAATGATGCCTACCAGACGATGCAGCAGTGTGTCCAACAGTTTAAAGACATTCCTGGTCAGTAAGAAGAGAACTGAGAGAGCAGACTAATGCTGTCCATCTTTATTCCTTATCCACCTTTTCCGGGGGTCTAACTGGGGAAACGGATGTGGGTGTGACTTCCGGCGGAAGTTGTTCTATAGCATTCGCTAGCTCCGACTGCAGTCATTTTACACACTGTTGATCCGATGATCCAAATGAACACATAAAGTGGAAGTAAAAACGCATGTGACCACATCGCATTTGAAGTGTAAACACTTTCTGTCCTCAACGCACCCCGGACGGCACCTCTCGCCTGTCAATCAGCCGCTGCACCGAACAAAAGTTTAAACTTGCGTGCGGATTTAAAAGGAAAAATCAGTACGATTGGACAACTTGAAAGAGATTACATACCCGATCGTGTGTCTGATATTAAAGGAATATACCGAGTTTAGCACAAGTTAATCTCAATCTGATTGAACTAAACTGGAATATTCCTTTAACATGAGGAAGATGACAAACACACATCTGCAGCTGATCTATTACAGCTGATCCAGTAAAACAACGGATCATTTTTCTCAGTATTGTGCACTTCGATTATATTTCAACTGCATCTGGGAGAAACAGCGCACCAGTTTATTACTCACTAACACACTGACAGTGATTGATGTATGTCATCATGAAATCAGACACTCAACACACAACAAAACATTAAATGGACATGCGCCATGACAACTACTGTGTTTACTTGATAAAGGAAGTAACGCCCACATTTCACGCTAAGCATCATGGGGCGTAGGAAAAAGTTGGATACTAACAGTAACCTGTTTACAGTGAGAAAAAGATGGAAATCTTTCTCCTCTCTGTCGTCTGTTCCAGCTTGTCAAGCAGTGGCATCTGAAATCCAGGCCAAGATTGAAGAGTTCCGTCCCTTCATTCCTCTGATCCGGGGCCTGAGAAAGCTTGGCACTCGAAGCCACAACTGGGAACTTCTGTCTGAACGTATCAACATGGACGTGAGGCCTAAAGCAAACCTCACCTTTTCCCATTGTCTGGAGCTCGGCCTGCAAGCCCATGTGGAGGAAATCATACGCATGGCTCAGGAGGATGGAAAAGAATATGAGTGCCAGGAATAAAGGTTTTGTTAAGGAGCAATATTTGCACCCTGGAGATCATTTTGAGGGGTATATTTTACATATATGAGGGCATATTCTTCTAGCCTTCTAAAATAAAAGTGAAATCCATTTATGTCAGATATCTTGTCAGTTCAGCTGAATCATATCATGGAAATAAATTATCTTTCTGAGTACTCTTGTTTGTTACCTATCAAATTAAACCAACCTTGAATGCAAAAATATTGTAAAGATTTCAAAACAATGTAAACCTGCTGCTTGGATACATCATCATTAGTTGGCTGGCGCTCACTGAGCCCAGAGGTGGAGCTGCACTGTGGGACCCACTGAGTCCAGAGACGGAGCTGCACTGTGGGGCTCACTTGGCCCTGAGACGGAGCTGCACTGTTGGGCTCACTGGGCCCTGAGATGGAGCTGCACTGTGAGGCCCACTGAACCCAGAGGTGGAGCTGCACTTTGGGACCCACTGAGTCCAGAGATGGAGCTGCACTGTGGGGCTCACTGGGCCCTGAGATAGAGCTGCACTGTGGGGCCCACTGAGCCCAGAAATGGAGCCGCACTCTGGGGCTCACTGGGCCCTGAGATGGAGCTGCTCAGTGAGGCCCACTGAGCCCAGTGGTAGAGCTGCACTGTGGGGCCCACAGAGCCCAGAAATGGAGCCGCACTGTGGGGCTCACTGGGCCCTGAGATGGAGCTGCTCAGTGAGGCCCACTGAGCCCAGTGGTGGAGCCGCACTGTGAGGCCCACTGATCCCAGAGATGGAGCTAAACTGTGAGGCCCACGGAGATCAGAGTCTATTTATGGTCTTGGAATTGTTTTAGCATAATTTTTAAATATTCTGTGAACTAACCTCACAACTACAGACAACAACATTGTCTACGTGGCACTGAACTCGTATTTAATGTCACTTGTCTAGGCCTTAAATAGAATAGAATAACACACGATTGTAACTATTTAAAATGTTACAAATTAAAACCAGCAGAGTTCATTACAGTGGCATTTTTTGCTCTTGCATCTTATTGACCATTATTGTCCTAATAGATGAAAGGATGATTTGCACAGGTACAGTATGTCATATAAATGTCTGCTGTAGACTCTGAACAATATAGAGGAGAGGGGGTCAATATGCCATATAAGGAGTCGGGCACATTCAGCATGAAGTGTCCAGATGACGCATCACAGCTCCTGGAAAGCACTCATGAAAGGTTGAAGGTTTACTGTGAATGTTCTTCATTTTCCTCTGATCAGCTGGCTCATGTGATGGAGAAGTAAATGGAAGATTATAACCAGCACAGCAAAACTAAGACTATTGTGTTCAAGCCTTAACAATTTGAACATCAAAACTATGTGTTCTGTGAAAGGAATCCTTCCCTGCCAACAATGTAGGAATGGAAAGAGTGATGTCATGCCTAGAACATGTGCAGCATTCAGCTCTAATACAAAATGTACACACACACACACACATCATATTCCTATATAATACTGATACATAAAGAGATCATGTGATTCTCAGAGTTATTGTGTGTTCAGAGTGCACACATTGTATGTGCTGGTACTTACTGTATGTTGCTGTAATTAATCACTATATTCAGCTGAATGTGTTGATGAGGTTGAAAACTCTGTTCACCCACGGAGAGACTGACCACACTCTCTCCTGTCATTACCTTCTCCAGTTACAAGAGTAAGAGACTTTAAAGGGATTGTTCACCCAACAATGAAAATGGTGTCATTTACAAACCCTAATGCAGACACACACACACACACACCAATGACGGCAGAGCTGCCATGCAAGGTGCTAGCCTGCCATTGGCAGCAACTTCAACACAGGGGTGAGGGATGAACTATCTCTAAGTTGCAGAGTCATTATAATCGTATTAATAATATTTTTTAAATCTGTGTGATTAGAGTTAGATTTGGGGGGAAGGGGGAAGTGTAGGGTTGCTGCGTGACTCCAAATCAACACAACCAACCGTGTTGAAAGGTGAAATCCAATGATGTATTTTGCGGTTATTTGATGGGACACATTGTAGTGGACGTTGCCTTGTAGTATATTTTCTGTGTCAGACCTTCACCGTAGCCTGTCGTGTATCCCTTCAAACATGTAACAACATGGTCCATTGATGCAGAGCACAGCAGCTGTGATTGGTCCGCTTTGAGACCGCCCCTCAGGATGATAAAAAGATATCTGATATCAACAACAACCGCCATTCGCCACTAAGTGGCGGTGACATCACCACGACACTTGTGCCAGGCTATGTGCTCCTTGAGGCCACGTGAAGTGTTGAATGCCCGCTGGTAGGAGGTCACGGGACAGAACCAACAGGTGACACGGGTCGACTGACTGAGATGACTGACTGATGCACCACCTGTGCCCCCTACTGTGCCAACTTGCTGTGCTTTAGTGACCCGGCACTGCTCGTTGTTGATCTGATCTTGACACCGCTGGTACCAGTCATCGGCAAGTCCACTCAGCTCCACATCCTCCTGTACCACATCACTCCATCTCTTCTCCAGCCCGTGCCCGCTTAGCCCCCTCTATTCGGCCGAACAAAAGCTGTTTAGGCATGCGGTGGCCGGCACGCAGGCTACATGGTTAAACCCAGGATGGATCTTAGGCAGGCCAGCCTAAATGTTTCTAACCGGCGAAGATGTTCCATTAGGGGGGTCCAAGTTTTGCAAGCATAGAGAAGGGAGGGAATGACCGTGGCCGAGAATACCTGAAGTATCGCAACCGATGAAAAGATAATGCCGCTCGACTGATTCGGAGTGAGACCTCTGCTGTCAAACCGGAGCTGGTCATAAGCACACTGCAGAGTTATGGGAAACACTCCACCCTCTCCACAACTGCCCCATCACCAATTGGGATCTGTGGGGGTGGAGTGTCCGATGGTACATAATACCCAGGCAGGTGCTTAGTTTTGGTTGGGCTGATGGTAAGGCCCCATCTCTTAGTGGCACACTCCAGGTTCATCAGCAGCGCCTCCAACTCCTCCTCTGAGTGAGCAGTAATCACCAGATCATCAGCTTACATAATGTGATTGACCAATAGGGAGCCATCCCTTGACCGCACCCGGGCATCGATCAACCTCCCATTATATCTGTACCAGATGGAAATTCCTCCGGTACAGCCATCGAAGGCTCCACGAACCACGTGGTCGAAATAGATATTAAATAATGTGGGAGCCAGAGGACATCCCTGTCGCACTCCAAGGTGAACAGGGAATGGCTCCGACTCCCGGACCACATAGTTTTACCCAGGCCCGCTCGCCATCGTGAAGGTCCTTAATGATCGTGAGCAGAGGGTCTGGGACTCTGAAAGCATGAAGAACAACCCAGAGCCCAGGCCTGCTGATGGCATCATAGGCCTTGACCAGGTCAATAAAGCAGAGATGTAGGTCTTGCTGGAATTCCCTACACCTCTGCTGTAGCAGACGGACAGAGAATATGGCATCTGTGCAAGACCGCCCATTCCTGAAACCACACTGGGACTCCGCAAGCCTCTCTTGTTACAATCCATACGGTCCCCCTTTTTATAGAGAGGGACCACCAGGGCATCCTTTCAATCCTGCGGAACCCGCCCAGTGGTCCAGACTGTTGTTATAATGTCATGTAGGCCAGTCTGTGCACAAACGCCACCCTCCCTCAGCATTTCGCTTGGAAGATCATCTCTGCCTGGTGCCTTTCATGGTCTCAGGCTCCGGATCGCCTTCAGTACTTCCTCAACAGATGGCACCTCAGCCAGCCGCCCACAGGGAGTGACTTCTTCCTCCAATATTTGCAGCCCCAGAAGGGTCATCTCCACTTTGTCCCATAATGTTTTCCAGGCTCAGGGACTTCCCCTCCCCCAGGACCTCACAGAAATGCTCAGAAAATCTGCAAACCTGTTCCTGGGGGTCGGAGATTGGATCACCATTCTTTCGCCTTATGATGGTAATAGGTGTGGCACTACAAGTAACTTTTTTGATAGAATTAAAGAGCGATTTGTGATTGCGGGCCATCGAGGCAGACTCCATCTCCTCAGCAACCCGTGACCACCACCTATCCTTGCAGTGCCTCACGGCTCTCCAAACCTCCGAGCAAAGGCTGCGGTAAGCCTCCTCATTCTCTGACGTGGGATGCTGTAGACGATTAGAGTGGGCATGTCGATTTTTCTCAGCCAGCCTGAACACCTCCTCCATCAGCCAGGGTCCCTGAGGAGGTCTGGACTGTGTGCCCAAAACTGCCATTGCAGTTACATGAGCCACAGTCCTAAACCTCGTCCATTTCCTCTCGACATCCAGATGATTGGGGGATGATGCCAACCCCAGCTGCAACTTTTATCAGCTAGCCTAGACCAGGCCACTGTGGGTTTGATAGGGGTCCTGGGTTTACACCCACCACCGGAGTGGAAGAATGGCAGGCACATCTTACAGATGACAAGTCGATGGTCAGTGGGCAGATCAGCTCCACGGTAGGTCCTGGTGTCAAGGACATGGACCCGCATCCGCTGTTCCGTCACTATGTAGTCCAGCAGATGTTCTTGCTTGGACCCGGCATGCATCCATGATGTTGTGTGGATGCGCCGATGCGGGAACAGTGTGTTGGTAATTACAAGCCCATGGACTGCACAAAAATCTAGCAGCCTCCTACCGTTGTTATTGAGCTGATCTGGCCCATGCCTTCCAATCACTCCTGACCAGGTGCCAGCATCATGACCAACTCGGGCATTGAAATCACCTAACATGATGATTCTATCTCGAGGGGACACTTTAGCCAGCACCTGTGACAGGAGGTCATAGAAGGCATCTGACTCATCTCCCTTTCCTGCATCCCTCCACGGATGTTCGTCTTTGGTGGGGGCATAAGTAACCACGACCACCACTCCTCGTCTCTGGTTGATGGGAAGGCGAGGCCAAAGTAACCTGCGGCTCACAGCTTCCTACACCACACCGCCATGCTCCCATGCTCCCTTCATTCTTTTGTTCAGAAGAAGAGCCACTCCCTGTTGTTTGGCAGTCTCCTGCCCCGAGTAGAGGACAGTCCACCCCTCATAGTGGCAAGAGCCAGAACCAGTCCACCGGACCTCCTGAATACCACAGAGATCCAGGCGGTACCGGTCCAGCTCTCGACAGAGGAGTGGCAGCCTCTCCTCCGCTGTGTTCTAACATTCCACGTGGCCATCCGTAGCGGCTTTTTGTTGTTTCTGGAGGAGCTCCGAGGATGAGGATTCAGTCTCCTGGCTCTGCCAGATGGAGTTTGGCCAGGAGACGTCATAGACGCCTGTCCCCCCAGGGCCTTAATTCAAGTTTTTCATGATTTAATGGTAATCAATTGAGGGTGAAGGGGTTACTAGCTCCTCGCAACCATCCAGAGCCCCCATTTGACTGCTGTGGTGGCTGCAAAGTGCCATAACAAACGGGAAGGGGACAGTCTCTATTGCCCCACCCCCCATTGCGCTGCCCACGACGTTGCCCATCTGGCACCACGCGGAGGTAGGGGTTGGTTTGCCGGTTGTTTTCCAGTTGTTTTACACTGACACACACACACACACACACACACACACACACACACACATTGACACACACACTGACACACACTGTCTCACACACACACATACACACACATTGACACACACTGACACTCTCACACACACACACATACGCACACACACACACTATCACACACACCACACACATTGACACACACTGACACACACACACACACACACACACACTGTCACACACACACACACTGACACACACTGTCACACACACACACATTGACACACACACACTGACACACACTGTCACACACACACACACACACACTGTCACACACACATTGACACACACACACTGACACACACTGTCACACACACCACACACATTGACACACTCTGTCACTCACACTCACGCACGCACACACACTCTGTCTCACACACACACACACACACACACTCACGCACACACACTCTGTCTCACACACACACACACACACACACTCTCTCACACACACACACACTCGCACACACACACTCTGTCTCACACACACACACACACTCTGTCACGCACACGCACACACACACACACACACACACACACACACTCTGTCACGCACACACTCACGCACACACACACTGTCTCACACACACACGCACACACACACACTCTGTCTCACACACACACACACACACACACACACTCTGTCACGCACACGCACACACACACACACACACTCTGTCACGCACACACACACGCACACACACACACACACACACACACTCTGTCTCACACACACACACACACACACTCTGTCACTCACGCACACGCACGCACACACACACTGTCACACGCACACACACACACACGCACGCACACACACACACACAGCTGTATTACAGTCAGTCTGACGGGAACTGCACAGAGTTGAAGACGCTTTCACTTTCTCAGTCATTGTTTTGAACTCGGATCATTTCACTTTGAAGTCCATATAATTTTTAGATAACAGTATCTTTGAATTCTTTCCTTTTTGTCGCGAGCCGACAGCTTTGATTTTGCTTATTTTTTATTTTTTATGTATTGTAGTCATCATCATCATCATCATCATCATCATCACCATAAAGCGCTAGAGATACTGATACCGGTCTTTGTGATGAGTGTATGTGAGTGTTCCGGACTTTATGACGGTGAATGTGCTGTAACACACGGAACAGCGTCTCTGACAGCAGAACCGGACAGTATATCAGCGGATTTTTAACGCACCCCGTTAAGATCTTTATCCATCTAAACTTCACTGAAAGATGCTTCAAAATGAAAAGTCTCAAACGGAGAACTCGAACCCGTCCGAGCCCGAATCTGACGCGCACACCAACAAAACAGAAGCGCGCGAGAGCGAGTCCGGTGTTCTGTCCGCTCCGGTCCATCCGAAACTGCTCATCAAGCGTCATGCCGTGACGGACGACTACAGAATCTCCAGTCAGGTGTTGGGTTTGGGAATCAACGGCAAAGTACTGGAGTGTTTTAATCAGAAAACCGGAGAAAAGTGCGCGCTGAAGGTAAATCTCAAATACACACACACACACACTCACTGTCTCACACACTCACTCTCACACACACAGACACACACACACACACACAGATTCACACACAGACACACACACATACACACACACACACGTTGGTCTACCTACCATTATGAAGACTTTCCATAGACATAATGATTTTTGTACAGTACAAACTATAGATTCTATCCCCTAATCCCAACACAACCCCTAATCCCAAAACAACCCCTATACCTAACCCTCACAAAAACTTTCTGCATTTTTACATTTTCAATAAAACATCGTTTAATATGTCTTTAAGCTATTTAAATTATGGGGATACTAGAAATGTCCTCATAAACCATTTATAGCATAATACCCTTGTAATTACCAGTTTATAACCTAAAAAATTGGCCTCGTAAACCACATAAACATGCCCACAGACACACTCACTCACACACACACACACACACTCTCTCTCACACACACACACACACACACACACACACTCTCTCTCACACACACACACACACACACACACACACACTCTCTCACACACACACACACACACACACACACACTCTCTCACTCACACACACACTCTCTCACACACACACACACACACACACACACACACACTCTCTCACACACACACACACACACACACACACACTCTCTCACTCACACACACACTCTCTCACACACACGTGTGCTCTTATAACAGGAAACATGATCAAACTGGAATTACACTTCATTTTCGTGCATCACAGAATCTTAGTAAGTGTGTGCGTGCGTGCGTGTGAGTGTGTGTGTGTGTGTGTGTGCGTGTGAGTGTGTGTGTGTGTGTGTTCAGTGTCTCTATGTAAGAGATCAGTTTCCAGGGTTACTGGGGTTCAGGTTCCAGGAAACTGGGGGGTCACCAGTTATGGGCTGTTTTAGGACGTGAGGTGTGACACGCAGCATTCAGCGTGTGCGGTGGAAACATGTCACACACGTGGACGAGGATTTACTGTCCACATTAATCCAACTGAACCAGAGCAACTCAATGCACAGACAGACAGACAGCACAGGGAGAGAAACATTATAAACACGTACAGAAGCAGAGATTTGGAATATTTAAAAATGCTCTTTTAGGGTGGATTGTGTTACAGGTGAAGCGTATGTGCCAACACTGCTTTAGCAGGTCTGCACCTGTTTTCTCTGGACTCCAACGGCAGCTGACCTCATCATGTTAAAGTCGGGATCTAACGTCATGTAGAGATAATGTGACAACAACAGGCCACTGTGCCCATACTCACGAGCTCTTCATTCAGCTGGTTCAGTTGGCAGAGAGAGAGATGTGGGCATCGCTCACTGCTCTAATAATGATATCACAGGCGACTGAAATTAAGATTGTGTGCTTGATTGAATCTTCTTCATAATGTGTTGGTGGAGTGTTTAAGACAAACATTGTTTCAGTACACACTGGAAATGTAATTGAGCATCTCGTGACGCATTCAGCGGTGATGCATCGGCCAATTTCCTCTCTGCTTTTAATCTCATGGTAAACAGCTGGGGGCGCGCCGTCCATCCTGGCAGCCGTTTAATTAGTTAGTGTGCTGGTTTCTGTGTGTCATAGATGTGACGTGTAGATGCTGTTTAATCTGTTTATCTGGATGGGAGCCATTCTGTAAACTGAATTCATTTCATTTGCTTGAGTTCCCATATTGGGCTTGAACCGCTGCCAGAAGATACAGTAAGTTACAGCCGGGTGATACTGACGGTCTATGATCTGTGACATTGGCTCAAACAATTCACATTAACATTTATTTGATATAAAAATCCAAACATGAAGTTCTGCTCAGCACCGCTGAATACAGACGTCTGCTTTTCCACGTCATGCATGATCAATAATAATAACTAAATGCTCTTGTGTGGAGAAGGACTTCCATAAGCCACTGATTAAATAAATACTCTGGGATCAATAAAAGTTCAGCTCAATCAACAGCATTGCCACAGAAATTCATTTCGACTCGTTCCTCATTTCTTTAAATGTGTGTTCCAGTGGGACACTTATAATGGAAGTCAATGGGGGACATTTTTGGAGGTTTAAAGGCAGAAATGTGAAGTTTATTATTTTATAAAAGCACTTACATTAATTCATCTGTTAATCTCATGTATCTCTGTCCATTGAGTTCCTGTCCGCTCGACCGGTTCATATTTCTGTCTGGATTCAACCGTCGCACGCAAGGTTCAATTCGACGCGTTGTACATTTTTACCTGCCTCGTTCTACGTATCGCTGCAGTTTTCTGCTGATATAAACACTAGAGTTGCAACAACACTCTCGGTGTGGCGTGTGGTGCGTTTGTGGATGCTGCGGAGAATAGCGTGAATCCTCGTGAAACATCTCCATGGCAACGTGCTCATCAAGTCACATGATCAGATGCGCGGATTGACGGTCTCGGACGCGGAGGCAACTGAGATTCGTCCTCTGCCACCCGGATTGAGGCGAGTCACTACGCCACCACGAGGATTAAAAGCGCATTGGGAATTGGGTGTTCCAGCACTGGGAATTCCATATTTGGTTTTTCTGACACTATTGGTTAGGATCAGGTTTAACTTGCCATTAGCATCACACAGTGAACGTTTCGCCTCAAAGCTGCAGCGAGATGTGTAACGAATAGGGCTGTCAATCGATTACAATTTTTTATCAAATGAATTACATGGTGTCCCGATTAATTAATCGCGATTAATCACATATACAAATATTTGCTGAGAACGCCCCTCATATAACAATAACTCAATATATAATGATTATACATATTTACATCAATATATAATTATACATAGTTATCTTTAAATATTTTAAAATTATATATAAATATATATATATAAATATTCAGATAATTAAAATGCATTACATTCTTGTGGCAGAAGAGTTCATCATTAATAAGACAAAAAGCGGCTTTATAATACAATGTATTTTTTACTACCATATTATTGATCATAAGTCAATCATTGACACACAGTTCACAGTAATCCATTACACAAGTGAATTTATCAATCAGTTGGAGATTTATTATGAGGATTGTTTAAGGATGAACACCTGCGTCAGACATGCTTGTGTCGCGTCTCGGGTGTGTTGCGTCATAAACACACATTTTTAGGTCACTGTGTGAAGTTAAATATAGTTTAATACTTACAACACATCTTGAGATCTCTTAGTTCAGATTTGCGCTCCATCAAGTGTTTTGAACGCAAGAATGTAACGCATGTTTGTGTTGTTCTGCTGAAGTGTTTCTTCACTGTATAAACTGTGTGTTGCTCATACAGCTGAAGTGTCACTTACTGCCCCCTGGAGTAAACAGGTGGTACTACAAGCATTTCTCAGGGATCTTCATTATTACGACCCGGGGGCGTTACGATTAATTGCGTACATTTTTTTAACGCATTATTTTTGTAAATTGAATCAAACTGAATTAACGCATTAAATCGACAGCCCCAGTAATGAACCAAGAAATTTCATTTTGGAAAATTGTGGGCACAGTCATGTGATTTTCATGAGATCAGGCTGGACAGACCTGTGTGATGAGCTGCCAGAGAATAATACTGATGCTGCTTTCAGCAAATAGTCAACCAAAAATGCAGATTTTTAACGATTTGTCCCAATATTTAACATGTGGGACAAACCGTTCTTTTGGTGAATTGGTTGACCTGAACAATACAGGACATTCTTTAAAATACCTCCATGTTCCAACATGAGGGTGAATAAATCATGACAGAATTTGAATGTCTTGCGGAAATCTTTCGTTAATGAGTATTTGCACATGGAATCATCACCTGTGTCCCAGTGGACTTGAGTGATTAGATAAGAAGGTTTTGATGCAGTTTAGGGAGTGTGTTGCGTTACACATGAAATCATAAAACACACAATCAAAAACACTAGGAAAGTGTTTGACCAAGAACCAAGTGACAGATAACACAAACACAATGGTGTTATATTCACACCTTAATTAAACATCTTCATCAGCTTTTATTTCAAATTAGCAAATGACAAACAGACCACAAACTCGTAAAGTTACAAGAGCTAAAAGATGGCGTTTTCCGACCGGTAATGTGGATATTTCTGGGCACAAAACGTTCTGCTTGCTGCTGTGTCATCGTGCAGTTTATCAGTATAAAGGTGAACATCGATGATATTTAACATTAGATCATATCTGTACAGATGAATGACTCATTTAAACAAACATGTTATTTATTAAACTAAAGCTGTTTCATCTCACTGTCAATATTACCGCTGTGTCTATTAAACACACAAGCAGCTCACTGTAGACTCAGGAAATTAAACACACTCATAAACCTTCAGCAGTCAATATACCCATCATGCATCACTTCAGCAGTCAATATACCCATCATGCATCACTTCAGCAGTCAATATACCATCATGCATCACTTCAGCAGTCAATATACCCATCATGCATCACTTCAGCAGTCAATATACCCATCATGCATCAGTTCAGCAGTTAAAATATCCATCATGCATCACTTCAGCACTTAAAATATCCATCATGCATCACTTCAGCAGTTAAAATATCCATCATGCATCACTTCAGCAGTTAAAATACCCATCATGCATCACTTCAGCAGTTAAAATATCCATCATGCATCACTTCAGCACACAATATACCATCATGCATCACTTCAGCAGTCAATATACCCATCATGCATCACTTCAGCAGTCAATATACCCATCATGCATCACTTCAGCAGTCAAAATACCCATCATGCATCAGTTCAGCAGTCAATATACCCATCATGCATCACTTCAGCAGTCAATATACCCATCATGCATCAGTTCAGCAGTCAATATACCCATCATGCATCACTTCAGCAGTCAATATACCCATCATGCATCATTTCAGCAGTCAATATACCATCATGCATCACTTCAGCAGTCAATATACCCATCATGCATCGCTTCAGCAGTCAATATACCCATCATGCATCGCTTCAGCAGTCAATATACCATCATGCATCACTTCAGCAGTCAATATACCCATCATGCATCAGTTCAGCAGTTAAAATATCCATCATGGATCACTTCAGCAGTTAAAATATCCATCATGCATCAGTTCAGCAGTCAATATACCATCATGCATCACTTCAGCAGTTAAAATATCCATCATGCATCACTTCAGCAGTCAATATACCCATCATGCATCACTTCAGCAGTCAATATACCCATCATGCATCACTTCAGCAGTTAAAATATCCATCATGCATCACTTCAGTCAATATACCCATCATGCATCACTTCAGCAGTCAATATACCCATCATGCATCATTTCAGCAGTCAATATACCCATCATGCATCATTTCAGCAGTCAATATATCCATCATGCATCACTTCATCAGTCAATATACCCATCATGCATCACTTCAGCAGTCAATATACCCATCATGCATCATTTCAGCAGTCAATATACCATCATGCATCAGTTCAGCAGTCAATATACCCATCATGCATCACTTCAGCAGTCAATATACCATCATGCATCACTTCAGCAGTCAATATACCATCATGCATCAGTTCAGCAGTCAATATACCCATCATGCATCATTTCAGCAGTCAATATACCCATCATGCATCACTTCAGCAGTTAAAATATCCATCATGCATCACTTCATCAGTCAATATACCCATCATGCATCACTTCAGCAGTCAATATACCCATCATGCATCATTTCAGCAGTCAATATACCCATCATGCATCACTTCAGCAGTTAAAATATCCATCATGCATCACTTCATCAGTCAATATACCATCATGCATCACTTCAGCAGTCAATATACCCATCATGCATCACTTCAGCAGTCAATATACCCATCATGCATCATTTCAGCAGTCAATATACCCATCATGCATCACTTCAGCAGTTAAAATATCCATCATGCATCACTTCAGCAGTCAATATACCCATCATGCATCATTTCAGCAGTTAAAATATCCATCATGCATCATTTCAGCAGTCAATATACCCATCATGCATCACTTCAGCAGTCAATATACCCATCATGCATCAGATCAGCAGTCAATATACCATCATGCATCACTTCAGCAGTCAATATACCCATCATGCATCACTTCAGCAGTCAATATACCCATCATGCATCAGTTCAGCAGTTAAAATATCCATCATGCATCACTTCAGCAGTTAAAATATCCATCATGCATCACTTCAGCACACAATATACCATCATGCATCACTTCAGCAGTCAATATACCCATCATGCATCACTTCAGCAGTCAATATACCCATCATGTATCACTTCAGCAGTCGATATACCATCATGCATCAGTTCAGCAGCCAATATACCCATCATGCATCACTTCAGCAGTCAATATACCATCATGCATCAGTTCAGCAGTCAATATACCATCATGCATCACTTCAGCAGTTAAAATATCCATCATGCATCACTTCAGCAGTCAATATACCCATCATGCATCACTTCAGCAGTCAATATACCCATCATGCATCATTTCAGCAGTCAATATGTCCATCATGCATCACTTCATCAGTCAATATACCCATCATGCATCACTTCAGCAGTCAATATACCCATCATGCATCATTTCAGCAGTCAATATACCATCATGCATCAGTTCAGCAGTCAATATACCCATCATGCATCACTTCAGCAGTCAATATACCATCATGCATCAGTTCAGCAGTCAATATACCCATCATGCATCACTTCAGCAGTCAATATACCCATCATGCATCATTTCAGCAGTTAAAATATCCATCATGCATCACTTCATCAGTCAATATACCCATCATGCATCACTTCAGCAGTCAATATACCCATCATGCATCATTTCAGCAGTCAATATACCCATCATGCATCACTTCAGCAGTTAAAATATCCATCATGCATCACTTCATCAGTCAATATACCATCATGCATCACTTCAGCAGTCAATATACCCATCATGCATCACTTCAGCAGTCAATATACCCATCATGCATCATTTCAGCAGTCAATATACCCATCATGCATCACTTCAGCAGTTAAAATATCCATCATGCATCACTTCAGCAGTCAATATACCCATCATGCATCATTTCAGCAGTTAAAATATCCATCATGCATCATTTCAGCAGTCAATATACCCATCATGCATCACTTCAGCAGTCAATATACCCATCATGCATCAGTTCAGCAGTCAATATACCATCATGCATCACTTCAGCAGTCAATATACCATCATGCATCACTTCAGCAGTCAATACACCCATCATGCATCAGTTCAGCAGTTAAAATATCCATCATGCATCAGTTCAGCAGTCAATATACCCATCATGCATCAGTTCAGCAGTCAATATACCCATCATGCATCAGTTCAGCAGTCAATATACCATCATGCATCACTTCAGCAGTCAATATACCCATCATGCATCACTTCAGCAGTCAATATACCCATCATGCATCAGTTCAGCAGTTAAAATATCCATCATGCATCACTTCAGCAGTTAAAATATCCATCATGCATCACTTCAGCACACAATATACCATCATGCATCACTTCAGCAGTCAATATACCCATCATGCATCACTTCAGCAGTCAATATACCCATCATGCATCACTTCAGCAGTCGATATACCATCATGCATCAGTTCAGCAGTCAATATACCCATCATGCATCACTTCAGCAGTCAATATACCATCATGCATCAGTTCAGCAGTCAATATACCATCATGCATCACTTCAGCAGTTAAAATATCCATCATGCATCACTTCAGCAGTCAATATACCCATCATGCATCACTTCAGCAGTCAATATACCCATCATGTATCACTTCAGCAGTTAAAATATCCATCATGCATCACTTCATCAGTCAATATACCCATCATGCATCACTTCAGCAGTCAATATACCCATCATGCATCATTTCAGCAGTCAATATATCCATCATGCATCACTTCATCAGTCAATATACCCATCATGCATCACTTCAGCAGTCAATATACCCATCATGCATCATTTCAGCAGTCAATATACCATCATGCATCAGTTCAGCAGTCAATATACCCATCATGCATCACTTTAGCAGTCAATATACCATCATGCATCAGTTCAGCAGTCAATATACCCATCATGCATCACTTCAGCAGTTAAAATATCCATCATGCATCACTTCATCAGTCAATATACCCATCATGCATCACTTCAGCAGTCAATATACCCATCATGCATCATTTCAGCATTCAATATACCCATCATGCATCACTTCAGCAGTTAAAATATCCATCATGCATCACTTCATCAGTCAATATACCCATCATGCATCACTTCAGCAGTTAAAATATCCATCATGCATCACTTCATCAGTCAATATACCCATCATGCATCACTTCAGCAGTCAATATACCCATCATGCATCATTTCAGCAGTCAATATACCCATCATGCATCACTTCAGCAGTTAAAATATCCATCATGCATCACTTCATCAGTCAATATACCATCATGCATCACTTCAGCAGTCAATATACCCATCATGCATCACTTCAGCAGTCAATATACCCATCATGCATCATTTCAGCAGTCAATATACCCATCATGCATCACTTCAGCAGTTAAAATATCCATCATGCATCGCTTCATCAGTCAATATACCCATCATGCATCACTTCAGCAGTCAATATACCCATCATGCATCATTTCAGCAGTTAAAATATCCATCATGCATCATTTCAGCAGTCAATATACCCATCATGCATCAGTTCAGCAGTTAAAATATCCATCATGCATCACTTCAGCAGTCAATATACCCATCATGCATCATTTCAGCAGTTAAAATATCCATCATGCATCATTTCAGCAGTCAATATACCCATCATGTATCACCTCAGCAGTCAATATACCCATCATGCATCATTTCAGCATTCAATATACCCATCATGCATCACTTCAGCAGTTAAAATATCCATCATGCATCACTTCATCAGTCAATATACCCATCATGCATCACTTCAGCAGTCAATATACCCATCATGCATCATTTCAGCAGTCAATATACCCATCATGTATCACTTCAGCAGTCAATATACCCATCATGCATCACTTCAGCAGTCAATATACCATCATGCATCACTTCAGCAGTCAATATACCCATCATGCATCATTTCAGCAGTCAATATACCATCATGCATCATTTCAGCAGTCAATATACCCATCATGCATCAGTTCAGCAGTTAAAATATCCATCATGCATCACTTCAGCAGTCAATATACCCATCATGCATCACTCCTGCAGACGTGCTGATGAAATGATCCTGTCATCTGCTCCAACACAACAAACCATTTTCAATATCATTCTGTATTCATTTTATTGAGTCTCTTGTAGCCTGTGTGATTGAGTCACAGACCACAAGGAACAAAATAATGCAAATAATGAAACAAATTAACAATAGAATCATGCAGAGTTATGAGAGCAAAATAAATATAGATGAGAGGACAAAACACTTCCTATATTCTTTGTTGTTAACATAGTAGAAGCTCATCAAATTAGATGTCAGCATGGACAGGAAGTGTCACTAGAATCCCATGAACAAAACGACACGAGGACAAATAAAAGAAGAGCCAGACAGAAACAGAAACATGGCTTGTGTCGAGCTCCATGTGTTTTGGGCAGAGCATTATTGACTGTCTGTGCAGTTCATGGTAATGATGTGATTATTAAGGATGATAAACCGTTTCGGTTTGCCGTGTGGAGTCGCCACTTGATGTCCAGTGTCAAATCTGTGTCCTGAATTGAGAAGCAGTTTGTTATCTGATGCTCTTGTGGTTTTCCTCTCACCATGACTTCTGTTCTGTGTGATTGTTGGAGTTTCCTGATGTCTCTTCCCCTGTGATTTCATTTAAAACTCTGCCCTTGAAACTCTGCTGGCAAATGAGTGAAGCTGTCTTTCGGCTGCTGTGAGTCTCGCTCTCACCCACACACACACGATGAACTTTAATTTAACTGTAGAGGCAGAGAGGACGTGGGTGGAGGGTCACATCAAATTACACGAGGTCATGCTTCTGCACGTCATTCACCGACAAACAGCTTTTGGGGTTTAATTGATAGAAATTAAAACTGATTGTGAGTAAACCGGTGCTAAATTGTGTCGAATGCATGAATGGAGGTAAAGCACGTTTGTAATACATTTACATACGGTAACATTGTAACTCTATTCAAGTCAACAACAATATTTAATATGACAGAATCAACTTGATTACATTTGGTTACACCAGCAAAATAATGTTTCAAGTGTTTGATCAGGTACAAATATGCTTTACTGTAAATGTGAAGTGTGTCGTTTCTGTGCCACAAGTGTATCCAAATGCAAACACTGTGTTATTAAAGCCTTATGTGCCCCCCCCCCCCCAGTTGATGATTTGATTCAGTTTGGTAAATGGCATGAATAGAAATGTCTTTTCTTTTAGATGACCTGAACTACAGGTTACTGTGCGGCTGTAAAGCACAGACATCTCCCGTATGAATTCATCAGAACCTCTTGTGTGTCTGTAGATCCTGTACGAGTGTCCTAAAGCCCAGCGGGAGGTGGAGCTGCACTGGAGAGTGTCTGGAGGACCACACATAGTCCAGATCCTCAGTCTTTATGAAAACATGTATCATGGGAAAAAGTGTCTTCTCATCATTATGGAATGGTGAGTCCTGCTCTGCGGCCGTAATTAATAAAGCTTCTTGTATGCCGTGAGAGATAGTCCTGCCCCAAACTCACAGCAAACAATGAAACAAACTGTATAATTGTGTAGAGCTCAGACAGCACAATGAATTAGATAATCAACATTTATACATTTAGAGAAATGGCACATCACATCAGTTGTTGATGTCAGAGGTCATGCGTCTAATCAAACTCTACAGTATTCTGATCATCTGGCAGATACAGTGTTTATTCCACATCTTAAGCAGATAAAACACACTCATGCTATTTTCATGCATATACAAAATCTATAATTTTGCAGATTTGTATACTGTTGGGCCTCTGCAGTTCATGGTAATATTAGTACATTTCAATATTTGGGCTCTTTTGTTGACATTTTGTCCAATAAACAAGTTTGAAACTGTGTTTGGTCAACACAACAATACCAGCTGAAAAGTGTTTACAGTGACTGTGAGAATAACATTTGTTAGCATTTTATACACTCAAAAAAAGATGTTAGTCTATTGAAACCAGCAGTGTGTGTGTCACTTTCACTGGGATAAGAATTCTACTATTGTGTTTGTGTACTGTTGCATTCAGGTGTATAATTACAAGAACTGTTGGCAAAAAGCTGTGTGTGTGTGTGTGCATGTGTGTGCGTGTGTGTGCGTGTGTGTGCGTGTGTGTGCGCGTGTGTGCGCGTGTGTGTGTGTGTGTGTGTGTGTGTGTGTGTGTGTGTGTGTGTGTGTTCTGTCAGTATGGAGGGGGGAGAGCTCTTCAGTAGAATCCAGACCAGAGGAGACCAGGCCTTCACTGAGAGAGGTGAGTTATCTGACACGCACACAAACACACACACTCACACAGTTATTTAACTAGTTAGTCGGTTGGTAACTTAAGTAGTTAATTAATTGGTTAGTTAGTTGGTTGGTTGGGTTGTTAGTTGCTTGGTTGGTTGGGTGGCTAATTGGTTAGTTGCTTGGTTGGTTTGTTGGTTGGGTGGTTAGTTGATTAGTTGGTTGGTTGGATGGTTAGTTGCTTATGGGTTGGTTGGTTGGTTGGGTGGTTAGTTGCTTAGTTGGTTGGTTGGTTGGGTGCTTAGTTGCTTAGTTGGTTAGTTGGGTGCTTAGTTGGTTGGTTGGATGGTTAGTTGCTTAGTTGATTGGTTGATTGGGTGGTTAGTTGCTTAGTTGGTTGGTTGGATGGTTAGTTGCTTAGTTGCTTAGTTGGTTGGTTGGATGGTTGGGTGCTTAGTTGCTTAGTTGGTTAGTTGGATGGTTAGTTGCTTAGTTGCTTGGTTGGTTTGTTGGTTGGGTGGTTAGTTGATTAATTGGTTGGTTGGATGGTTTGTTGCTTAGTTGGTTGGTTGGTTGGGTGGGTGGTTAGTTGCTTGGTTGGTTGGTTGGATGGTTAGTTGCTTAGTTGCTTGATTGGTTTGTTGGTTGGGTGGTTAGTTGATTAATTGGTTGGTTGGATGGTTTGTTGCTTAGTTGGTTGGTTGGTTGGGTGGGTGGGTGGTTAGTTGCTTGGTTGGTTGGTTGGGTGCTTAGTTGCTTAGTTGGTTAGTTGGGTGGTTAGTTGCTTAGTTGGTTGGTTGGGTGGTTAGTTGATTAATTGGTTGGTTGGGTGGTTAGTTGCTTAGTTGGTTGGTTGGTTGGTTGGTTGGGTGGGTGGTTAGTTGCTTGGTTGGTTGGTTGGATGGTTAGTTGCTTAGTTGCTTGGTTGGTTTGTTGGTTGGGTGGTTAGTTGATTAATTGGTTGGTTGGATGGTTTGTTGCTTAGTTGGTTGGTTGGTTGGGTGGGTGGTTAGTTGCTTGGTTGGGTGCTTAGTTGCTTAGTTGGGTGGTTAGTTTCTTAGTTGGTTGGTTGGGTGGTTAGTTGATTAGTTGGTTGGTTGGGTGGTCAGTTGCTTGGTTGGTTGGTTGGGTGGGTGGTTAGTTGATTAGTTGATTAGGTGGTTAGTTGCTTAGTTGGCTGGTTAGTTGCATAGTTGATTAGGTGGATAGTTGGTTGTTTGGCTGGTTAGTTGCTTAGTTGGTTGGTTGGGTTGTTAGTTGCTTGGTTGGTTGGGTGGCTAATTGGTTAGTTGCTTGGTTGGTTGGGTGGTTAGTTGGTTGGGTGGTTAGATGCTTAGTTGCTTGGTTGGTTTGTTGGTTGGGTGGTTAGTTGATTAGTTGGTTAGTTGGTTGGTTGGTTGGTTGGTTTGGTGGTTAGTTAATTAGTTGGTTGGTTGGATGGTTAGTTGCTTAGTTAGTTGGTTGGTTAGTTGCTTAGTTGGTTGATTGGTTTGTTGGTTGGGTGGTTAGTTGATTAGTTGGTTGGTTGGATGGTTAGTTGGTTAGTTGGTTGGGTGGTTAGTTGCTTAGTTGGTTGGTTGGTTGGGTGCTTAGTTGCTTAGTTGGTTGGTTGGTTGGGTGGTTAGTTGCTTAGTTGGTTAGTTGGGTGGTTAGTTGCTTAGTTGGTTGGTTGGGTGCTTAGTTGCTTAGTTGGTTAGTTGGTTGGGTGGTTAGTTGCTTGGTTGGTTGGTTGGATGGTTAGTTGCTTAGTTGGTTAGTTGGTTGGGTGGTTAGTTGCTTAGTTGGTTGGTTGGTTGGGTGCTTAGTTGCTTAGTTGGTTGGTTGGTTGGGTGGTTAGTTGCTTAGTTGGTTAGTTGGGTGGTTAGTTGCTTAGTTGGTTGGTTGGGTGCTTAGTTGCTTAGTTGGTTAGTTGGTTGGGTGGTTAGTTGCTTGGTTGGTTGGTTGGTTGGATTGTTGGTTGCTTAGTTGGTTAGTTGGTTGGGTGGTTAGTTGCTTAGTTGGTTGGTTGGTTGGGTGCTTAGTTGCTTAGTTGGTTGGTTGGTTGGGTGGTTATTTGCTTAGTTGGTTAGTTGGGTGGTTAGTTGCTTAGTTGGTTGGTTGGGTGCTTAGTTGCTTAGTTGGTTAGTTGGTTGGGTGGTTAGTTGCTTGGTTGGTTGGTTGGTTGGATGGTTAGTTGCTTAGTTGGTTAGTTGGTTGGGTGGTTAGTTGCTTAGTTGGTTGGTTGGTTGGGTGCTTAGTTGCTTAGTTGGTTGGTTGGGTGCTTAGTTGCTTAGTTGGTTAGTTGGGTGGTTAGTTGCTTAGTTGGTTGGTTGGATGGTTAGGTGCTTTGTTGGTTGGGTGGGTGGTTAGTTGATTGGTTGGTTGGTTGGATGGTTAGGTGCTTGGTTGGTTGGGTGGGTGGCTAGTTGATTAGTTGATTAGGTGGATAGTTGGTTGTTTGGCTGGTTAGTTGCTTAGTTGGTTTGGTGGTTGACACATTGGTGTAGTTGAGGTAGTTGCAGTAAAGTCATTAACTTCATGTCATGTGTTGGTGTTTTTGGTCATAAGGAGGGTTATTCCCAAAGGGAAACTGTGTAACCTCATTTTAAAATTTTGTAATCTGGCCTGATGTGTTTAGGCAATAATGATGTTGTGTTCTGTTATTATGTTAATACAAATCTGTGTAATTACACTCTTCTGTACCCGTAGAGGCCTCTGAGATCATGAGAGACATTGGCACTGCCATCCAGTACCTGCACAACATGAACATCGCACACAGAGACATCAAGGTAACTGTAAATGAATTCATCTGTTCCTTGTTTGTCATTGTTCACTATATGATCATTAACACTTCGCTGTCCTCAGCCAGAGAACCTGCTGTACACCAGCAAAAGTGACACTGGGATTCTCAAACTCACAGATTTTGGCTTTGCTAAAGAGACGTCTCTGCACAATCCGTTACAGACGCCCTGCTACACACCGTATTACGTGGGTCAGTACATCAACAGAGAACGCAGAACAATGATGATGTGTGTACTCATGTAATCAGTCTGTTTGTGTCTCCAGCCCCTGAGGTTTTAGGTCCTGAGAAATACGACAAGTCATGTGATATGTGGTCTCTTGGTGTCATAATGTACATCCTGTGAGTATAAGGGTTTAGGTGTTATTGTGAATGCTTCAGTTTGAATGTGACCTCTGAGACAAACGCTGCTGACAGTGTGGTTCTCATGATGCTAATGTTGCACGCAGGTTGTGCGGGTTCCCGCCATTCTACTCCAACACGGGACAGGCCATCTCGCCGGGTATGAAGCGGCGTATTCGCATGGGCCAGTACGAGTTTCCCAATCCAGAGTGGGATGAAGTGTCCGAGGAGGGTAAGCTTCATGTACTGTGTGTACTGCCAGTGTTGACCAGCAGAGGGCGCTGTCACTCATGTTCTCATTGCCATGACGACGTGATTATGTGTGATATTATTTCTGTTGTGTGTCTCAGTGCACAAGCATCTCTTCTAATGTAGTTTAATTTCATCCCTGTTATTTTTCTCTTAGTGTTTCATTGAAAGGCTTTTTGCTCAGTTGTACACAGCATTACAATTGCTTTGAGGCAACAATCTAAAAATTTGATTTTATGGAGTGGTACATATGTTATGGATAATATACAGTCAGCAGAATGTTATCACAAAATAAACCTGACAGGATGATCAGGACCCCGACGTGAAGCAGAGACTCTTGTACATCCCTGAAGGATTTATTTTGTGATAACAACCAGCTGATTGTGCATTATTCCGCTTATTATACGGCTTCTAACCAAATAAATAAATACATGCACATTTTATATTGATTGGTGTTGAAATTATGTCATTATGTGAGAAAAAATACAATTGCTGAACAGCTGAAATCCACCTCCGGTTTGCGTTGGGAGTTCTGTTGTGTTTGTGTAAATTAATAATCGTCTGACTGCTCATTATGCATCTTATTACAAGACTACTTGCCGAATAAACAAATAAATACACATGAAACACTGATTTGAGTTGAAATAATTGTATCATCTTGTAGAGATCTCACAGTGATCCGAGAAGCAGGAAAGATGACTTGTAATACCCGGATGAGCGGTCTGATCCGTGGATGTGCGGTTGTTACTGAGAAATATCAGACCACTAGATGGTGCCATTGACCAATCAGAATAGAGTATTCCGGCGAGCTGTGTAATAATAACGCAGTACTTCCTGTGTATGTGTGTGCATTTGTGGCATGTTGCAAATAGTGTTTAATAAATCATTACGGATCATTACGCTGTGTTTGTACATTCACTCAGTTGTGTTCATCACACCAGCGCCATGATCCATTATCTAGAACAGGGGTTAGCAAACGTTTTGATGCCAAGAACCCCCAAATATGATCCCCTATGTGAGGGACCCCCTGTGTGAGACAAATAGTAAACATGATGTTATAAAAAAAAAATTAAATTAAAATACAATTTGACTTTTATAATGCCATTTTACTAAAACTAAATACTTTTTTAAATACAAAATTAAAAATATTTGATAAAAATAATAAAACAAATATTATTTAATTAATTATTATGGAATATTTATTTATTATTTTTTTGAATTATTATAGAAAATATTAACTTTTCAATTCAAATGTATTTATGTCAGTCTGTCTCCCTCATGTTTTTCAAGGACTCTTATTTTGAAGTTTTCCCCCTGAATCCATTTCCCAGAATTCACTGCCCTCATCACGTCCATCTGTTCCTCATCATCCTCACCTGTCTTCCATTCCCTCATTAATTCCTTTATTTATACCCTCCAGTTTTGTTGATTGGTGGTCAGTTCTGGAAGTGTTACATTGTAACGTTTAGCTTTATTGTTAAAAGCCTTAAAGTATCTTCAGTACCCAACGTTATAATTTATGTGTCACTTTTCACCATTTATATTATTTCAAAGCAGCTTTAAAGAAAGTACTAAAGTACTCTACAATCTTTATTTATCACAAATAAGATTTTTTTACATTTTGTTTGGTTTTGAACTATGACTGTAAAGAGAATATAATAATCTCTATTAATCGTACGGCTTCAAAACAACAATGTCAATGTCCTTTTTTTTTCTTTTTTTTTGTCACTGAAACCCCCTGATCTAGAACACTGAATAAATCAATCAGCTGTTTTGTTGGATTCCTAATAATTGTGTCTGTGTGTGCTGGAATAATGTTCTGGAACATTCTCCTCCTGCAGCCAAACAACTGATTCACCAGCTGTTGAAGACGGACCCCAGTGAGCGAATGACCATTGAGCAGTTCATGAAGCAACCGTGGATCATTGTGAGTGTGTGTGTGTGTTTATACCCGCCCTCGCTCAATCGCAGCGTGTCAACACTCACATGTTTCTCTTCATTAGCAATCAATGGTGGTTCCACAGACTCCTCTTCACACCACACGAGTGCTCGCTGAAGACTGTGACATGTGGGACGAGGTCAAGGTGAGCTTTACTAAAGGGACAGTTCACCCAAAAGTGAAAATTCTGTCATCGTTTACTCATCCTCATGCCATCCCAGATGTGTCTTTCTTTCTTCTGCAGAACACAAATGAAGATTTTTAGAAGAATATTTCAGCTGTGTAGATATATACAATGCAAGTGAATGGTGACCAGAACTTTGAAGCTCCAAAAAGCACATAAAATCAGCATAAAAGTAATCAGTGGTTTAATCCATGTTTTCTGAAGTGATATGATAGGTGTGTGTGTGAGAAACAGATCAATATTTAAGACCTTTTTTACTGTCAATCTCCACTTTCACTTTCACATTTAGCCACCTACTGGTCAAAGGTGGAGATTTATAGTAAAATGACTTAAATATGAATATGTTTTTCACACACACACCTATCACATCACTTCAGAAGACATGGATTAAACCACTGGAGTCTTATGGATTACTTTTATCCTGCTTTTATGTGCTTTTTGGAGCTTCAAAGTTCTGGTCACCATTCACTTGCATTGAATTGCCCTATTGAGCTGAAATATTCTTCTAAAAATCTTCATTTGTGTATTGCAGAAGAAAGAAAGACACATCTGGGATGGCATGAGGATGAGTAAGTGATGACAATTTTCATTTTTGGGTGAACTGTCCCTTTAAGGATTACAAAAGTATTATTACTG
>JAVLUX010000201.1:11965000-11987500 GCA_032164185.1 Moxostoma hubbsi | reverse complement strand
GTCAAGTGTTCACGAGCCTTTTATTGGAATAATAACATTCTAGTATCTTTTCCCCTGTTCTCTGCGCTTAGCTTAGGCTCGTTCACTGATGTGTTTAATCAGTACTCCATGCATATGGTCTTAAATAAAGGATAGAGTGTGCAGAGCACCTGAATGAATGAGATCAGATCAACAGTTATTCACTAATGTGGTGCATGCTTCGGATTAACTGTTTTCTGCGCATGTGTATTGGAAATCAGTGCGTTGTGAGTGACATTGTGTCATAATTGTGCTGTCATTCATCTAATCATGGGCATGTTTGTTAGATTTCTGGCATGGCAGTGAATTGCAGCAGGTCATGTGATGAAAAAAATAGAATGACCTTTGACCCAGAGAGAGTAAAACTCAGCATGCTTTTATGATGATTAAGGCTAGCAGTGAATAAGGTGTGATTCAATGAGCATGCTGCTGCTGCATTCTTACAGAGCATCTTTCAAATCTGTTTAAATGACCTTAAATTTAGTTATTTTTGCAGAGGAATGGTTAAACGAATGGTTATTGATTCATACCACACATAAGAAATGATCCATGAACTATCATTTAATCTAATGTGGTGCAAATGACAGCCAGTTTCTCGTCCTAAATGCAAGAAATTATTTTAAAAGTCATCATACGGTGCATAAATCCACGACGAGAAACACTATTTGGCCATCACAGCTGCAGGCAGGCATGTTAAAGGTGCAGTCAGTAATTAAAAAAAAAGATTGTTCTCGTAAAGAAATTAAACATATTTATAAATCATAAATTATAAATCATAATTAAACACTGTTTAAATCTACACAGAGAGGGTCTTCTCATGGGGGTGGCCATGTTGTGATCATGTGACCAGCCAAATACTGTATGCACTTATCCAGAGCCAGTTTAGCAGACATGGGCCACTAGGATTAAAAGCAATGGGAGAACTGGAACGGCCAACGCATGTACAAAGGGAAGTCTTGCAGGTAAACGCAGTGGCGACGCGTAACTGTTGATAGTGGACGGGCACCATTTAAAGTTCCTGGTGGTACTTTGGTACTTTTCCTGGAGCTACTTCCTGGGTTGTGGCGTGCTAACTTTCCATTCCTAATAAACATATCCACGCCACCTTACGGCTCCCAATGCGAAATGCTTTAACAAACATAATGACGAATCCTACTTTTGTGACAACTAACCATTAGCAAAAGAATTGTAGGCGTCGGTCCTTTCTGCTTGCAAACCTTGTTACAACGTCCAGTATGTTAACAGCGTTTCCTTTTCCAATCTGTAGTATCGGCGGGTTAGACACACGAGCATCTGTCATTGTCGTCCTCGGGGATGTTTTCAGTTGCCGTGAAGAAGAAAAGCTTCTCTCAGCCGATGCTGTAGTCACTGGGATAGTTAAGGGAACACATGGAGTTTGGACAGATTTCATGAAAGAATCGCAGTCTTTCTTCCATCTGGGTGCGCTCCTCTTCCTCGTTACTCTCGTCAGCAATGCCATCTTTGAAGGTCCGGGAAAACAGATTTCAGAGGTCAGATCTTCTTGATCAATGCTGTATTTGGTGGAAACGGCGCCAACATTTTCATCTGATGGGCTTTCAGCAGAACGTCTGCAAGGGACTTGAGAATGAACAGGTCTTCTACCTCCTCAATAAGGGTATCCAGAGTGCTGGACAGTATTTCAGTCCTGTCGTAGTCCTCGGGCTTGGCAAAAGAGGACTTTACCTCTCCTCACAGTTTTGCATGGAACACAAGGGCCAGAATGACCTTTTTTCTGGCACAGTTCATTGACGTGATTAAAGGTTTGGGATGCACAATCATCACATCTCATTTCCTTTAGTACAGATACTATGGATTTAGCCATCGCCATTGCTGTTTGACATGTGAAGTCTTTTGATTGAAGAAATTTGGACATGTGGTTTGTTTGAACCCATGCAGGACAGAACGTTGAAGTCTTGCACATTTCTGAGACGCGCATACGCTTCAGTTCCAGCTTTTGTACCCCCATGTGCAGTTTCGTTCAGAGCTTGAACCATTTCATCAACATGTTCCAATACAGTTCTGATAGCCTCGACTCGACCGTTCCAAAGAGTGTCGCTGTGTGATTTAATAGTAGCGGGCCCCGCAGAATACTTTTGGTGTGATGTACATTTTTGTACATTTGTACAGAGATGATTTCACTTGTAAAGAACTAAAATTGTGCCAAAAAATGACTAAAAAAATGACTAAAACAGCAATTGCTAGTGGGGTGGCCAATGGTGTGGCCAGGCTTCGGTCCATGGTGGCCGCGCCCACACCTGGCCACCCCATTGGCCACCCCATTGGCCACCCCATTGCTCCACCACTGACAACTGGAATGCAGGACCATATCCGCTACGTACAGATTTAATATATGAGCATAACAGTGAACACCGTGAGCTAGAGGCTTTTCACTAAGTATCCGTGTGGCCACACCATTGTAGGGTCCTCTCATGTTGGCGGCGCCATCATAACATTGAGCTCTTAGAGCTGAAACGTGAAGCCCCGTCCGTCTGCAGCGTCCTGTAGGAGACCATAAACCGCTCTTGTGTTTCAAGTGACTGGTTTACGGAGCGCACTATGAGAGCAACTTGCTCATGTCTTGACCGATCCATCCGTCTCAATGATGGAAAACACTTCAGATTTTTTTACTTCACTTACGATTGAATCTATTACTTGTGAAGCCATGATTTCGATCATTTCATCCTGACACTAGTTGTGTAGGTAGCTGTAATATTTCTCTTGATTAACCATAAATCGCTGAATCAGTTTCGCAGTTTCATCAATTCCCGCAAATTTCTTTGATTTGTGGAATCCATTCCCTTTTCTTGTCCCATCTGAGTGCAAAATAAAGAACTCTCTATTACAGTTCCTAAATATGTTCTGTTGTCCGCCAGTGTTTTATTCTTTTGACTGTCACCCTTCCATTTAGCAACGGCCTCTAGTTGAGCTTCACACTTTAATGTTCCCGAAATCTTTCATGTTTTAAAACCAGTAACTCAAAATGCCAGGTCACTGTTTGGTCATTTTACTGGGGGGCATGTGCCCACGCATCGCCGCTGGGTAAAGGAGCCAATCACGTTTTCCTGTCAGTTAACTTGAGAATGTGCATGCGCATTAGCTATACAAGCTGGGAAAATAGCATTTGTTTTTTTGGGTGATCTGAGCTGAAAGAAGCACAGTTTATGATCCCAGTGTTGTCACGTGTTACTGCTGGTTTGAAATATTCTCTTTGATCAGAATCTTGACCTGCTGTTTGGGAGATTTCAGTCTTTCTTCATTCAAGTAGATAGGAGCCACGCTGTCACGCCACTTATTTACATTGAAAATATCTGATTGAGAGCGTTCCAAAGATGGCCAAAGAGTGGACTGACTTGCCTTGAAAAGGGACTTTGCTGAATCTCAATAACCGCCCTGTTATTGGACACTTTTACTAATGGATCCAATTCATGATGACTGACTGTGAATATTGAATTTCTAAAAAGACTCATTCTTTAAAGGGCACCTGTTATGCAAAATGCACTTTTACACGGTGTTTGAACATAATTGTGTGTTGCAGTGTGTGTTCACAAACACCCTATAATGATAAAAATCCCCATTAATCATAAACACTGTCTCAGAACAAGCCGTTCACAGATTCTGTACAAAGTGACATCACATGCTACAGGCCCCGCCCACAACTGTTGACGGACATGCTTGTGTGTGTGTGTGTGTGTGTGTGTGTGTGTGTGTGTGTGTTGTTTGGTTATAGCGCATAGTGAACGTAGTAACAGTATTTGTGTGTGTGTGTGTGTGTGTGTGTGTTGCTCAGAACTGCTGAAAAAACTCTACAACAAATAAATAAATGTCTGGAATAATCATTCGGAAACTTCCGGTTTCATTCTCTGGAGTCTCTCCCTCATCAGTGTCTGACTCCGGTTCACACATATCGGGCTGAACACTATTTACACTGTCACTCATATTGCTTATGATGTCTAGTTATCCCAAGCAGAGATGACAAAACTCCGCCCTCTTCTGGATACGGGGCGGGGAGCAGCAGCTCATTTGCATTTAAAGACACACACACACAAAAACAGCTCCTTTTTATTCCCACCCAAAAATGTCCGTTTTCAACATGATATAATAAATGATCTGTGGGGTATTTCCAGCTGAAACTTCACACACACTTTCTGGGGACAACAAAGATTTACATTTCATCTCGTGAAAAGGGGCAGAATAGTTGCCTTTAAATCATGACATAGGACATTTCACCTTTGCTTAAAACACAAACGATGCTGAATGTAACGTATGTGGATCATGATTCATTAGACAATAGACTGCAGTATGAAGAGACGTGTGATTGTATGATTGAAGGGCTTTTGTGGTTTACTGGTTCCTCAAGCACAACACCTCAATCTCACTTTCAGATCCGTTGCAAGTCGTAACGGTGCGTTTCCATTTATTAAGGAAATTAATTGGAATTGTTTTAAGGGTATCAACTGTGATGCTATTGCATCAATATGCATGTCTCTTTAAGCACAATATTTAGCAAATAAGATATATTCAGACGATTTACATAAATATGTTGACAGTGACACCTTTTGTCAATAATATAAGGTCATGATATAGAACAATCTGTTTTAAATGGAATGGGTTCGGTGTGTTAATGGCTATTACACTCACTAGTGTTTGTATGTTGGAGTATCTATTAGTTTGATCAATATCAGTTGTGAATGTTGTGAATTGGTTCTGCTCTCATGAATCACTGTTATCAAGCAGCTGTGCACACGGCTCATGTCAATCAACACGGCTCTCTCGCCGTCTGGTGGGACACTTGTGTCTAAGCAAGTGCTCTCATAACTATTAAAAGTACAAGTTTTTAAGACCTTAAAGGGATAGTTCACCTAAAACTCATGTGGTTCCATATGGTGGACTTTCTTCCCTCTGGGGAACACAAAAAGAGATGTTAGACAGAATGTTACTCTCGCCCATTATTCACTTTCTCTGCAATGAAAATGAATGGTGACTGAGGCTGTCAGTCCCTAACATACTGCCAAACATCTCCTTTTATGTTCAGTGGAAGAAAGTCATATGGATTTGGAACAGCACAAAGGTGAGTGACCATGACAGAATTGTCCGTTTGGGTGAATAATCTCTTTAAAGGAATATTCTGGGTTCAATAAAAGTTAAACTCAGTCGACAGCATCTGTGGCATAATGTTGATTACAACAATAATGCATTTCGACTCGTTCCTCCTTTTCTTTAATGAAGCACAAATGTGTGTTCCAGTGAGACACTTCCAATGTAAGTCAATGAGGGCAATTTTTGGGGGGTTTAAAGGCAGAAATGTGACGCTTATAATTTTATCAGAATCAGAATGAGTTTAAGTGGTGATGGGAGAAACAGGTGCACTCAGAACATTACAGCGAGACAGAATATAACCAAGGTAATAGTATAAATGGGCACAAATAATAGGACATATAACAGAATTAAATATGAGCGAATTTACATATGTACAAGAGAAATGTATTTACATTACATAAAAGCACTTGCATTAATTCTTCTGTTAAAACTTGTGTATTATTTGAGCAGTAAAGTTTTTACAGTCGTTTTAGGGTTTACGCTGTTACGTCGTCATGGCAACTAGGTTGTAAAATTGTCTCTATCTTCACACAGATGTGGTTATAAACTGATTTAATGGCAGTAAAATCATGTTCACACACATATTGTTTATGTGTCTATACTTTTGAAACAGTATTTTAATGTTTACAGATTAAACCCCATTGACTTGCATTGGAAGTGTCTCACTGGAACACACATTTTGACTTTTTTTAAAGAAAATAATGGACGAGTTGAAATAAATTTTTGTGGTAATCGACATAATGCCACAAATGCTGTGGACTGAGCTGAACTTGTATTGAACCTGGAATTTTCCTTTAAGCCGTGTTTAACAGCATAAATGACTGTTTGTAAGAAAGGGTTGTTCTGGCATTTTTTACATTTAAACACTCCACGATAACTGTGTTCAGTCATTTAAATCTACTGTAAATGTCATTAACGTGAAATTGAATCTATTAGTTCAAAAGAAAATTCGCTGTATCGTAATTTATATGTAAACAACAAAAAGCCGTTTCCAGTCATCAAAACGACTGTGATTAGTCCATCCAGAACAGCGCTGAGAAAAGTAACACGTACCACGTGACAACGCCGTTTAACCATTAGTGATCTGGACGAGTATTTACACTTGAATAATGACACACTGAGAAACTTTGATTGAAAATACACAACGAAAAGTTCAAATAGAAAAAAACGTATGGTCCCTTTCTTCTCTCATATAGTTCTAGATTAATATACGCCGCTTTACGTTCAGTGATGCGAGTGCGCGACTCCTCGTGCGTTTACAGTGATGCGCGTGCGCGTCTCCTCTTGAGTTTACAGTGATGCGCGTGCGCGTCTCCTCGTGCGTTTACAGTGATGCGCGTGCGCGTCTCCTCGTGCGTTTACTGTGACGTGATTGCTTCTTGAGTTTACAATGATGCGCGTGCGCGTCTCCTCGTGAGTTTACAGTGATGCGCATGCGCGTCTCCTCGTGAGTTTACAGTGATGCGCATGCGCGTCTCCTCGTGAGTTTACGGTCGGTTCAGTATCGTGTGTTCAGTGCGATGAAGCTCATTTCTGCGGGAGCGGATCTGCTGACTGAACAATAGAATGAGTTTAATAGGGGAGAACACGGATCGATGCGCTGCTGTTTCACCCCGAGAGCTCACTCAGAACCCTTTAAAGAAAATATGGATGCCGTCCTGCAGAAACGGGCTTCCAGAGAGACACATTAGTGAAAGAAAGGGTACGTACAGATGATAGATGCTGGAGTCAGACGAGAGGTCAGGGGTCACAGCTTTTCACATTTACGTTCTCAATATGTATAAACATTTTTATGTAGATATTGTAACTTTCATTAATAATAGTTATTCACAATTATTACGTTAGTAACAGTTATAATGCTCAGTAGGTAATTATTATACCATTTTATATTTATTAATGATGATACATTGTAATACTAATCAAGTCTTCTAATATTTATAATGTATTTATATATTCATGCAGCTTTTCTGCCTTCACTAGAGCTGAACGAGTTAAAACTTTGGTCTGTTTTATTATAATATTACACCATTTATGATTAAAGGGCAAAGTGCAACTGATAAATACATTATGATCATTGTTATTTTGATATTTGACCCTCAGAGATTACAGGAGTGCCATAAAACTGTTCTGAGATCTGATTGGTGTTGCTGTTATCATATAGTTGACCTGTAGTGACATACAGTGTCTCTGATCTGCTGCTTTTGTCTTGTTTTAGTATGTATGACCAACTGCCCCACGCTTATAGTGACGGTGGGTCTGCCAGCCAGAGGAAAGACCTACATCTCCAAAAAACTCACCCGCTACCTCAACTGGATTGATGTTCCAACGAAAGGTGCAAATGCATGCATGAGATTATACATATGAGTTTAATGTGTACACGGACACCTGTCTACACTGGACATGAGCATCACAAAAGTTCCCTTTTTAATCAATGAAGCATTTTCCATGTTGCCTTTATTATATAGAATTGACATAAAAACGGAGGTCTGAGTATCTCAGCGAGTATTGACACTGACTATCACACCTGGAGTCGTGAGTTTGAATCGGGGTGTGCTGAGCGACTCCAGTCAGGTCTCCTTAGCAACCAAATTGTCCCGGTTGCTAGGGAGGGTAGAGTCTCATGGGGTAACCAAATTGGCGCGGTTGCTAGGGAGGGTAGAGTCACATGGGGTAACCAAATTGGCGCGGTTGCTAGGGAGGGTAGAGTCTCATGGGGTAACCAAATTGGCGCGGTTGCTAGGGAGGGTAGAGTCACATGGGGTAACCAAATTGGCCCGGTTGCTAGGGAGGGTAGAGTCACATGGGGTAACCAAATTGTCCCGGTTGCTAGGGAGGGTAGAGTCACATGGGGTAACCAAATTGTCCCGGTTGCTAGGGAGGGTAGAGTCACATGGGGTAACCAAATTGTCCCGGTTGCTAGGGAGGGTAGAGTCACATGGGGTAACCAAATTGTCCCGGTTGCTAGGGAGGGTAGAGTCTCATGGGGTAACCAAATTGGCGCGGTTGCTAGGGAGGGTAGAGTCTCATGGGGTAACCAAATTGGCGCGGTTGCTATGGAGGGTAGAGTCTCATGGGGTAACCAAATTGGCGCGGTTGCTAGGGAGGGTAGAGTCACATGGGGTAACCAAATTGGCCCGGTTGCTAGGGAGGGTAGAGTCACATGGGGTAACCAAATTGGCCCGGTTGCTAGGGAGGGTAGAGTCACATGGGGTAACCAAATTGGCCCGGTTGCTAGGGAGGGTAGAGTCACATGGGGTAACCAAATTGGCCCGGTTGCTAGGGAGGGTAGAGTCACATGGGGTAACCAAATTGTCCCGGTTGCTAGGGAGGGTAGAGTCACATGGGGTAACCAAATTGGCCCGGTTGCTAGGGAGGGTAGAGTCACATGGGGTAACCAAATTGTCCCGGTTGCTAGGGAGGGTAGAGTCACATTGGGTAACCAAATTGTCCCGGTTGCTAGGGAGGGTAGAGTCACATGGGGTAACCAAATTGGCCCGGTTGCTAGGGAGGGTGGAGTCACATGGGGTAACCTCCTCGTGGTGGTGATTATTGGTTCTCTCAATGGGGCGTGTGGTGAGTTGTGTGTGGATCGTGGAGAGTAGCATGAGTCTCCACATGCTGTGAGTCTCCGCGGTGTCATGCACAACAAGTCACGTGATCAGATGCGTGGATTGACGGTCTCAGAAGCAGATGCAACCGAGACTTGTCCTCCACCACTTGGACTGAGGCGAGTAACTGTGCCACCACGAGTCCGACTAAGTAGCGGGAATTGGGCATTCCAACATTGGAAGAAAAGTGGATAAAATAAAAAAAACACTTTCAATCTCCACAGTGGGCATCATCACATTTTTGACCCACATTGTATCGTGCCACAATAAACTGGTACACCTCTGCAAACAACTCATTAAGCTACTTGATATTGTTTTTCTGAGAATACTGAAAATTTGCAACATTTAATATAATTTCGTGTTGAATAAAACCAACCTCAGTTATTAAGCGATTATTTACATTAATACATTTAACTTTGTTAAATAGGATAAACGAGTGTTTGCACTCAAGTTGGTATCGAGAATCGTGAAAGTTTGGTATCGCGACAACACTTCCACATCCTCCGGAATAATCCAGACATCCGAAACAAATGTTGCACGTGTGAATCTTTTTGCCTTTGAATATTGGAACATTTGATTGTTACATTAAAGCCAGCTCATGATGTTTGTGGCCTACGACTCATTTCTAACCACATTAATATTCAATATTAGCAACAATAACATTTCAATAATAATTATATAACAAGTGATTGTGTATACAAGTGGATTTCCATTGAAAATAAAGCAGGATAGCTGAAGTTTACTCAAGCTCACAGCTGATTGGTCAGTGCTTTCCACACGTCATTTCACGTGTCCAGAGTAGGTGATCATGTATGATCCCTCATATCATGCGTGTCGTTGAGGAGAGGTGTGCTGCTACTAACAGATCACACTTAAAAAGCCCCATAGACTTACACTGGAGGAGGAACTCCAGTCTGATCTAGAGACATCAGAGAGACTCTTTTCACTCCAGTCAGTCAACAAACACCCACCGTATCATCATGACCGTGAGCTTACATCATCATCTGAGGTCTGTTTGCTTTTCTGCTTCCACAGAGTTTAATGTTGGACAGTACAGACGGGAATGTGTGAAGATCTACAAATCCTTTGAGTTCTTCCGGCCAGACAATGAAGAGGGGCTTAAAATCAGGAAGTAAGACAGTGAGCACTATTGAATGAAGCGTTGGGAAGCCACATTATGATATAGAGAAGCTTCAGTATAACTGTGTTATGAATGGTCTTCTTAATAAGTCATGTGTTGGTGTCTGCATATGGCATCAGGTGTTTATAGCGTTCATGGAAAGCTCACGTGATTCCTCGTCTCTCTTAGACAGTGTGCCCTGGCAGCGCTCAATGACGTCAGGCAGTATCTCAGCGATGAAGGCGGCCAGGTGGCGGTGAGGAACCCTAATATTGAAAGGAATAGAGGATGTTCTATGAAATGATGTTCCGGAAATATTTTCCCCATTCATTTTTTTCCATCTGGATTTCCTAAAAAGGGTTTTGCGCCATAAAGTAACCAGCTCCGAGGTGAATCACAACATTACAAACTTTGATTTAAGGCAAAAAGTATCTGCAATTCGGACAATTCGGAATGTGCTCTTTACATCTATAATGAAGGAACTACAATCCCATGAAGCATTGCAAATGATGTCATTGGATAAAAACAATGGGAATATATCAAACTATTGATTGTATGTTGTTGAATGCAAGTATAGAAACAATGTTTATTATGTTTATTGCTAAATATTTGGATACACACACACACACACACACACACACATACATATATATATGAGTAGTTTGAGGGTGAAGGGAGGCAGCACGGGAGTGGGCGGAGCTTCCGGGCTTGATTCTGATTGGTGACGCTTTCTCTGCTGGATTATGGGTAATGTAGTTGTTCACCAGGAACACAATTAGAACTGAAGATGAAATAACGCAAGACTGATGGTTCAACAGAAGCTTATACATCCGTGATCATCCGATGATCAGCTTGTGGTATTTCTGTCTTGTAATGTTTGTTATCAGGAAAAGTCGATTTGTCTATGGAGAAAATGAATGGGATATTTACTTCTGGAACCAGAGTGTTGCGCTCTATTTCATGCCGTCTAGCCCATCGTTTCTCTTTTTCTTGATAATCTTCAGGTCTTCGATGCCACAAACACAACAAGAGAACGAAGGGAGACGATCCTCCGGTTCGCTGAACAGAACGGTTTTAAGGTGCCGCATCCGATTCCTCCAAGACTTTTGTGTTTGTCGTTTGTGTTTCCCACCGCAGCTCTGTGAAACTCTCTTTCCTCAGGTGTTCTTTGTGGAGTCTGTGTGTGAAGACCCAGACGTGATCGCAGAGAACATTGTCGTGAGTATCAGACGTGCAGCATATCTTGTGTGGCGTGATTGTGTCCGTTCTAACGAGCGTTACGTGTGTCACAGCAAGTGAAGTTGGGCAGTCCAGACTACACGCACTGTAACACGGAAGAGGCCGTCGCAGACTTCTTGAAGAGGATCAAGTGTTACGAGAACTCCTATCAGACGCTGGACGAGGAGCTGGACAGGTAAGAGGTCATCATGGTGAAATGAATCCCTGAGCTTCAGATCTTGTTGAATTGACACCCGTGTGTCGTCTCGGGTTCAGGGAACTTTCCTTCATCAAGATCATCGATGTGGGCCAGCGTTACCTGGTGAACCGGGTGCAGGATCACATTCAGAGCCGAATAGTGTACTACCTCATGAACATCCACATCACGCCACGCTCCATCTACCTGTGCCGGCACGGAGAGAGTGACCTGAATGTCAAAGGTCGCATCGGAGGTGATTCGGGCCTCTCGGGCAGGGGAAAAGAGGTGAAATGATGAGCTTTGTGTTTTTCATTAATAAACGTCTTGTGGTTTGCACTCTGGTTCATCTGTTCCTGAACGGGACTCAGGGTGGCCAATTACAATTTGTATGACAATTAATGGTCGTGACGGCATGGCAAACATGTCATCATCGTGACCGCCGTGCTCGGGATTCGTTTGTAGACTAATATAACCGTCCTGAAGTGTTTGTGTGGTTTCTCTCTCGTGCAGTTTGCGAAGGCGTTGGGTCAGTTTATTCAAGCACAGAATATTCATGATCTGAAGGTGTGGACGAGTCAGATGAAGAGGACCATACAGACGGCAGAATGTGTCGGTGTGCCGTACGAACAGTGGAAAGCTCTGAACGAGATCGACGCTGTGAGTGTGAACGCCCCTTACAGTTAACACACTCAGTAGTGTTTGTGTGACTGCACGTGTTATTTAAAATCATGTTTGGACTTTGTGTTCAAACTCGTTTCTCGTTTCAGTCAGAGATAGTGTCTTGTGTTTTTAATGTGTGTGTGCGTGTGTGTGTGCGTGTGTGTGTGCGTGCGTGTGTGTGTGCGTGTGCGTGTGTGCGTGTGTGTATAGGGCGTTTGTGAGGAGCTCATGTATGAGGAGATCCAGCAGAATTATCCTCTGGAGTTCGCTCTACGGGATCAGGACAAATATCGCTACCGTTATCCCAAAGGAGAGGCAAGTGTGTGTGTGGAATCAACAATGCATTTTATGTTCATTTCATACAGTGTGAGTCGTCCCCCCCCCCCCCCCCCTTACACACACACTCTCACACACACATTCTCACACATACACACTCACACTCTCTCACGCACACGCTCACACACACACTCTCTCTCACACACACATACACTCTCAAACACTCACACACACTCTCAAACACACACACACACTCTCTCTCTCACACACACACACACACACACACACACACACTCTCTCAAACATACACACACACACACTCACACATACACACACACTCTCTCAAACATACACACACATCACACGCTCACACACTCACACACACACACACACTCTCAAACACTCACACACACACACACACACACACTCTCTCAAACATACACACACACACACTCACACATACACACACACTCTCTCAAACATACACACACATCACACGCTCACACACTCACACACACACATCACACGCACACACACACACTCTCAAACATACACACACACACACTCACACATACACACACACTCTCTCAAACATACACACACATCACACGCTCACACACTCACACACACACATCACACGCACACACACACACTCTCAAACATACACACACACACTCACACGCACTCACACGCACACACACACACACACACACACACACACACACACACTCACACTCATGCTCTTAGTCAAATTCTACCCAAATCCATTGAAAAGATTAAAATATTAATACATTTATTTTGGGGGATTTTGTCACATACAGCATCAACCGAGAGGTGAGAGGAGGCGTCAGTGGGATGAGAAATGTCTAACGAGCGTTCTTTATCTGTGTGTGTGTGTGTGAGTGGAACTGGGTTCTGATCCATCTCTCTCCTCACAGTCTTATGAAGATCTGGTCCAGCGGCTGGAACCCGTGATCATGGAGTTAGAGCGTCAGGAGAATGTTCTAGTGATCTGTCATCAAGCCGTCATGAGGTGCCTGCTGGCCTACTTCCTGGACAAGACTGCAGGTGAAGTGCTTTCAGGTCCTTCAGTTGGTCACTTTGGGTTTCCTGGGAATTGAACCCATGATCTTGGCGTTGCTAGCGCCATGCTCTATATGCTAAAGGCTAATGTATAGTTACTGGGACAACAGGCTTCTTTTAGTTTGGTGATCTCTGTCCTGTTCGTGCACATCCATGAAGTTCTCGACTAGTGAAAGATCTCGTTTACACCAGGTGTAAGATGCGTCTCGGATGGTCCGGTCACATGTGGTCAGATGCATCTCTGTGAACACCTGCTCACTAATATACGTCTCCTGTGAGCACTTGTGAAGCGTGGGAGAAAACTGTTTCTAGGGTCGAGTATTGATACAGATGTCCTGATTCGATTCTGATTCACAAACTGTCGATTCATATCAATATCGATTGATACGGGTCTATTTCAGTTATAATGTCCCTTTTGCTGACATATGCAAGACATTCTCTCCCAGCGGACGCTGTTCATTATACTGGGGACCTTATAACTAGGGACATTAGGAAGATATTCATTTAAATAATTATTTTTTATTCATTATGGTCACATTTTAGCTTTTTAAAAATCAAAAATGAAAGGAGAAATTGTACTGGGACAGTGACTGGAGTGTCACTTCACATGAGGAGCGCTGTTAGTGTTCTGCCTATGTAGTGCACTCCAGATCACTCACTAATAAGGGTTCATCTCAGTCAGGGATGCTGCCTGTGTGTGCTTTAGACTTTTGAAAAGACCCCGTATGTGATGTGATTGACTCCATGTGTAACGTGTGTTTGTGTGTTGTGTACAGGAGAGCTGCCGTACCTGAAGTGTCCTCTACATACTGTACTGAAGTTAACACCTGTGGCTTACGGTAAGACCAGATGATCTCAGTAATGCTGCTGATGTGTAAACGGGGTGTTTTGAGAGTGTGTGACGGTTTGTTTGTTTTTTAGGTTGTAAGGTGGAGTCCGTCTGTTTGAATGTGGATGCTGTAAATACACACAGAGACAGACCGGCGGTAAGACACACACACAAACACACACACACACACACTCACAAACATACACACTAACACACACACACACACACACTGACACTCACACACACTCTCACACACACACATACACTCACACTGACACACACACACACTCTCTCACACACACACACTCACAGACACTGTCACACACACACACACACACACACTCACAAGCATACACACACTCACACACACACACACACACTCACTCACTCACACACACACTCACAAACATACACACTCTCACACACACTCACAGACACTGTCATTCACTCACACACACACACACACACACACACACACACACACACACACACTGACACTCACAAACATACACACACACACACACACTGACACTCACAAACATACACACTCTCACACACACTGATACACACACTCACAAACATACACACACACTCACACACACTGATACACACACACACACACACACACACACTCACAAACATACACACACACTCACACACACACACGACCGAATATCAGCCGGTCAGTTTAGTGGGGAAGGTGTCCTGTTATTCAGTGGTCACATGTGTAGAGACCGCTCTGGTTTGAGGTTATCTGTGAGTTCACACGTGAATACTGTCAGACGTGAGTTTTGCAAGAACAGCTTCAATCTGAATGGAGAACGAATGCAATCTGTGTTTACTAATATTATATTCAATAAGATGTGTCACATCACCAGCAAACTCAATAGACAACAAAGCTGTGATGTGCATCAGGTGACGATGGACCTTTTTCACACTCCGGGTTTGGAACGCAGAAGTAAACAACGTCGAAAGCAGCGAAGGGGAAACTCACTGACCCATTTGCTCCAAGACCAAAAGAAGAAATCCACTATTACGTTTGAATGACTCTCCAGAAGAGGAATAGAATAGAGAGTGTTGGATTAAGACGAGAAGATGCCAAAGTACCGTCACTCTCTCAGCAGCTGCAATCGAACCTCCTCACAGCTGTGCTCATTAATATTTAAAACTAATTCCAGGGTAACACAAAGCATTAAGTTTAAAATTTACACTCAATATTTAAAAAAATTATAATAATATTGCCAGCCAGGTCTCCTTAGCAACCAAATTGGCCCGGTTGCTAGGGAGGGTAGAGTCACATGGGGTAACCTCCTCGTGGTGATGTAGTGACTCGCCTCAATCCGGGTGGCGGAGGACGAATCTCAGTTGCCTCCACGTCTGAGACCGTCAATCCACGCATCTTATCACGTGACTTGTTGAGCATGTTACCGTGGAGACGTAGCGGGTGTGGAGGCTTCACGCTATTCTCCGTGGCATCCACGCACAACTCGCCACACGCCCCACCAAGAGCGAGAACCACATTATAGTGACCACGTGGAGGTTACCCCATGTGACTCTACCCTCCCTAGCAACCGGGCCCATTTGGTTACCCCATGTGACTCTACCCTCCCTAGCAACCGGGCCCATTTGGTTACCCCATGTGACTCTACCCTCCCTAGCAACCAGGCCAATTTGGTTACCCCATGTGACTCTACCCCCCCTAGCAACCGGGCCCATTTGGTTACCCCATGTGACTCTACCCTCCCTAGCAACCAGGCCAATTTGGTTACCCCATGTGACTCTACCCTCCCTAGCAACCGGGACAATTTGGTTACCCCATGTGACTCTACCCTCCCTAGCAACCAGGCCAATTTGGTTACCCCATGTGACTACCCTCCCTAGCAACCAGGCCAATTTGGTTACCCCATGTGACTCTACCCTCCCTAGCAACCAGGCCAATTTGGTTACCCCATGTGACTCTACCCTCCCTAGCAACCAGGCCAATTTGGTTACCCCATGTGACTCTACCCTCCCTAGCAACCAGACCAATTTGGTTACCCCATGTGACTCTACCCTCCCTAGCAACCAGACCAATTTGGTTACCCCATGTGACTCTACCCTCCCTAGCAACCGGGCCAATTTGGTTACCCCATGTGACTCTACCCTCCATAGCAACCGGGCCAATTTGGTTACCCCATGTGACTCTACCCTCCCTAGCAACCGGGCCAATTTGGTTACCCCATGTGACTCTACCCTCCCTAGCAACCGGGCCAATTTGGTTACCCCATGTGACTCTACCCTCCCTAGCAATCGGGCCAATTTGGTTACCCCATGTGACTCTACCCTCCCTAGCAACCAGACCAATTTGGTTACCCCATGTGACTCTACCCTCCCTAGCAACCGGGCCAATTTGGTTACCCCATGTGACTCTACCCTCCCTAGCAACCGGGCCAATTTGGTTACCCCATGTGACTCTACCCTCCCTAGCAACCGGGCCAATTTGGTTACCCCATGTGACTACACTCCCTAGCAACCAGGCCAATTTGGTTACCCCATGTGACTCTACCCTCCATAGCATCCGGGCCAATTTGGTTACCCCATGTGACTCTACCCTCCCTAGCAACCAGGCCAATTTGGTTACCCCATGTGACTACCCTCCCTAGCAACCAGGCCAATTTGGTTACCCCATGTGACTCTACCCTCCCTAGCAACCAGGCCAATTTGGTTACCCCATGTGACTACCCTCCATAGCAACCAGGCCAATTTGGTTACCCCATGTGACTCTACCCTCCCTAGCAACCAGACCAATTTGGTTACCCCATGTGACTCTACCCTCCCTAGCAACCAGACCAATTTGGTTACCCCATGTGACTACCCTCCCTAGCAACCGGGCCAATTTGGTTACCCCATGTGACTCTACCCTCCATAGCAACCGGGCCAATTTGGTTACCCCATGTGACTCTACCCTCCCTAGCAACCAGGCCAATTTGGTTACCCCATGTGACTACCCTCCCTAGCAACCAGGCCAATTTGGTTACCCCATGTGACTCTACCCTCCCTAGCAACCAGGCCAATTTGGTTACCCCATGTGACTACCCTCCCTAGCAACCGGGCCAATTTGGTTACCCCATGTGACTCTACCCTCCCTAGCAACCACAACAATTTGGTTACCCCATGTGACTCTACCCTCCCTAGCAACCAGACCAATTTGGTTACCCCATGTGACTCTACCCTCCCTAGCAACCAGACCAATTTGGTTACCCCATGTGACTCTACCCTCCCTAGCAACCAGACCAATTTGGTTACCCCATGTGACTACCCTCCCTAGCAACCGGGCCAATTTGGTTACCCCATGTGACTCTACTGTCTGTGATTGTGTTTTGAACAGGAGTGAATGACAGATCAGTGAAATTATTCTAGTGCAGTTACAGATATCAAGAATTATTGGTTTTAACTAGTTGAAATTCCATTTTTGATATCAAGATTTACCAGTGCAAATGTAATTTGTGTGTAACCTGTGCTGATATTCAGAATAACAGCACGACTGGCAGTGTAATATTGACTTTGGGAAAATCAGCAGGTGTTTTAGTTTCATGTGTCATTGTTTGCTCTCGTCATGTTTATTTGTGGACCGTGGAAACTTTTCATGGTTCAGTCAACACACACACACAGACACACACACACAGTCTCACACACACATGGTCTCATCATCTATTAACATGTGACGTCATTCCCTGTGTTTGCTTCAAACAGAACGTAGATGTGTCCCGGCAGACAGAAGAAGCGCTGTTAACAGTGCCAAACCATCAATGACAATTCCTCTCTTGTTAATTCATATCCATGTACAATCCCACTCCAGGAAACTCACTTCAACCGGAATATTCCTAGAACTCATTTCCTGGAAGTACATGTAATTGATGGGCTCTCCTGATGACGTTAACAGGACTGTAATATGTGAGCGTTCTGCACGGGATCTGTTCATAACGTGTGTTTGTACTGAACTGCACTTGATCACAGACGTGCACTGAGTGTTTAGTGCCTGTTACACGTGAATTGCTGCTAAGAGGAAAACACCAATCACTCCAATAACATGTTATTTATTGCTAGCGCACATGTATGTAAATGGACAGGGTGGAATGAATGGCTAAAAATGGATGTAATGACTTTAATTTGGGATTGTGTTTGGTTTATGTAAAATCCCAGCAGAGCTGTATTACACTCTGATCAGAAAGAGATTTTTATGCACTGATTTAAAGTCAATTTTCCCCAAATTAGAGAATGTTTATGTGAAACTCTCCCAATGTCTATTTGTGATGTTATTAAAATGTATTTGAAATCCTGTCTCTGTTTACTTCAACAAGAGCAACGAATGTTCACGTAACCGTCCCGAGCTGAAGTACATCAGTGGACTCTGAGGTCAAAGGGCAATTCTTATCTGTTATGCAAGAAGGCTTTTTGTCTCGTGACCTTTGACCCCTGACTGTGAGAATGAGAATCTGTTTCATGTTTTAAGACTTTCTTTATTTACGTTCCATTTTTGTGTTTATTTGCATCACGATGGATCTGAAGCAGTTCAAAAATATCCTTGCGGTTGTCATAATAAATCGTTTGTGTCATTATGTGTTTTTGTTCCCCTAGAATGTAGATGTGCATCGTTCTACAGAAGACGCCCTGCGGACCGTTCCACCTCACCTCTGACCTCTGACCTCTGACCTGTGTCTGCTCTGCCTTCTTCAGATCCGGTCGTGCTCGGTGATGAGTCCCTGTCTGTAAGATGTTTACTGCTTGTGTAATGTGTGTGCATTATGACATGTACAGTACGTGTAACGTGTCATCCAGATGAAGTGTCATTGAGGACTCGGTGTGGCATGTGCATCGATACATGCATGTGTATATACAACATACATACAGAGTCTGAAGGGATATTATTGCTGCTCCTGCTCACATGTTCTCATGTCTGAGAGTCATCTGTTATTTTGCGGGTTGGACGATTGTGTGTGTTTGTATGTGTGTGTGTTTGTGTGACTGTGTGTGTGTGTGTGTGTGTGTTTGTGTGTGTGTGTGTGTGAGAGAGTGTGTGTCTGTGTGTGTGTGTGTGTGTGTGAGAGAGAGTGTGTGTGTGTGTGTGTGTGTGTGTGTGTGTATGTGAGAGAGAATGTGTCTGTGTGTGCATTGTGAGTGTGTGTGTGTGTGTGAGAGGGAGAGAGAGAAGAGTGTGTGTCTGTGTGTGTGTGCGTGTTAGTGTGTGTGCGTGTGTTAGTGTGTGTTTGTGTGTCAAGTCATTTTTATTTGTATCTCGCTTTTCACACACATCGAAAGAGATTGTGTATGAACTGTAAGATTAATGAATGTCTTTGAAGTTCATCCTGGATTATCTGCAGAAGTTCACATTGATGTAATTGTCCTTGTTAATTGGCTGATGAAGGGTTTAATTAGCAGTTAATTGATAGTCGATGTATTCCAGTATAAGATCATAGTCCATCAATAGACCGAGGTGATGCAGGCCAAAATTTTACAATTAATACAGAATTTTTATACATTTATAATTTTTTTATAATTTATCCACAGTACTGGATAAACATCGAGGATTGTTGTGGTTATTTTCTATGAGTTTACTAAAATATGCCGACCTGGCAGCTTTTAGTGCCCGTCTGTATCTACAGACACTATCCTTCCATGCACCACGAAATACTTCTAATTTTGTATTTTTCCACATGCACTCCATTTTCCGAGCTGCTCTCTTGAGAGCATGAGTGTGATCATTGTACCATGGTGCAGGGCTTATTTCTTTAATTTTCTTTAATCAAAGTGGGGCGACAATATCAAGAGTGCTAGAGAAGACTGTGTTTATATTTTGTGTTATTTCATCAAGTTCTTCTGGGCTTTGGGGTTTAGTGAGTGTATGAGATAGATCTGGAAGATTATTAGTGAAGCTATCTTTAGTGGTCAAAATAATAGTTCTTCCTGAATGATAGTGTGGTGTAGATTGAGTAACATTAGCTGATCGCAGCATACAAGAGACGAGGTAATGATCCGAGATGTCATCGCTCTGCTGCAGAATTTCTATATTATCAACATCAACTCCATATGACAGAATTAAATCTAGCGTATGATTATGGCGATGAGTTGCTCCTGTTACGTTTTGTCTGACTCCAAGAGAGATGAGAATATGGATAAATGCTGTTAATCCCAATGTGTCATTTTCATTATCTATGTGAATGTTAAAGTCACCAACAATTAAATCTCTATCTACGGTAACTACAAGATCTGATTGAAAATGAGCAAATTCACCAAGGAAATCGGAATAAGGCCCGGGTGATGTAATGTAGTTTATGTGACCTGTGTGACGTCTCAAGGCAGCTAGCAGATGTTCGGATTAGACAGTTTGTCTGCTTCCTGACCTGGGCCCCAGCTAGTTAAATACTATCATTATTAAGACTATAAGCCAAATTACAAGAGAGGAGAGCGGCACCTTCCCTGGAGGGATAAAGTCGTCTCTCTTTAGCAGGTCAGGTCAACCCCAAAAACTCTTCAATTGTCTATAAATCCTATTTTATTCTCCAGACACCCCTTAGACATCCAGCCATTCAGTGACACTAATCTACTATAAACCTTGTCACCACGATGAGCAGGGAGGGACCAGAGCATATTACAGTGTCTGACATAGTTTTTGCAAGTTTACACGCATCTTTTTTTGTCATTAACAATTTTGTATTGATTCCAAACTCAAATTAAAACAAACAGCACATGGAAACACGGAATCAACTTTTATCAACATATGCCCCCCCCCCCCCCCCCCCCCCCGTCACCCAACATACATCTTAGTGGTCAGACATTGAATAACAACAGACACCCATATAAACAGACAGTTAAAAGAAATACTCTAGAACATAATAAATTAAACGACAATAAATAAAATAATAACTGCCTCATCATCCAAAATGCAAAGTCTGGGGCAAATAAGAGTGCTCAAGACCTCACAAACACAACTCTGAACCCTCGAACAAAACTCTTAGAACTAAGAACCTTAGTACAGAACCAAGAAACGTGGGCTATGTCCCCATCCTCCAACTGGCATCGCCAGCAAGTAGGCATTTTTAAGGCCAAGCCTATACAATCTAGATTGAGTCCAATAAAAACATCTCCAAGAGTTCTCGTGCTTTGGATTTTTTGGTGAATGAGGCGTACTGTATGATCCGACCCATAAGAACTGCCTTAAGTGCCTCCCAAGCCCCGCCCACAGAGGATACTGGGGACCAGTTGGTCTCCAAATAAACCGTGATTTTGGCCTTAACAAAAAGGAAACATTAAAGCACCAACTATATGATTTCCTTTTCTCCATATCTAAACTCACCAGGGTGTGATCTGAGAATAAGATGTTTCCAATTGAGCAATCAACAACAGATGAAATTAGGGATTTAGAATATTTTAGAATACATTTTATGGACTGATGAAAACAATATATAGTCCCTACCAGATGGGTTTAAAAGTATACAAATATCTGTAAGACCAAGATTTTTACACATCCTGTGAAGCATCACTGTTTACACACAGGGGTTTACACACTTTTGCTTCACTATGATCAAGTTCATAGTGTTTCCTCCCAATATTATATCATGAGGGGTTCCAGCGGCTTGCAACATCCCTTCCTGATCTATAAAAAGCCCTGATCATCAGCGTTAGGTACGTAAATATTAGCCAAAATCAACCTTTGCCCCAGAATTTCTGCTAAAACAATAATGACTCTTCCTAATTTATCTTTAATCTGTTTGAGACGTTTGAATTGTAGATATTTAAGTATCAGTGTAATGACTCCCCTGCTCTTACTCGAGACAGCACTAAAGAACACAAGTCCACACCAAATCTTCCCACATTTTTCAGCTTCTTGCGGGGAAAGAAGCGTTTCTTGAAGAAACACAATATCATATTTCTTACATTTAAGAAAATAAATGACCTTCCTTCTTTTTATGGAGTGTCCCGACCCGTTCACATCCCACATGGAGAGAGACAATCCACTCATACTAACATCTGACATTTTCACATATTAGGAAAAATAGATTGTGGGTCAAAAATAAAATTATAAAGACCACATTCCAACATTAGCGCAATAATCAAACACCGAACATCCCCCCAAACAAACAGAAAAATGAAAAATGTGGGCATTAACCCGCGCACGACAGCGCCAACTGCCGTCCAACTCAAACAGTCCATGTACACCTACGAGAGTCCCCGCGACAACTTTGCCATCGGATTGCTCAAGTCCGGTGCTTCTGAGAAATATTCTGAGACTGAATTACACAATAGAAAATAATCTATAAATCAAACTCCAGTCAATAGGTGGAATAAACACAAAGAACATGTAGATTTATCCACATACTGTCCCGAAGGAGTG
>JAVLUX010000201.1:11952500-11957500 GCA_032164185.1 Moxostoma hubbsi | reverse complement strand
TGATGAAGAGAGCAGATGTGATGACGAGAGCAGATGTGATGAGGAGAGCAGATGTGATGAGAGAGCAGATGTGATGAAGAGAGCAGATGTGATGAAGAGAGCAGATATGGTGATGAGAGCAGATGTGATGAGGAGAACAGATGTGATGAGGAGAACAGATGTGATGAGGAGAGCAGATGTGATGAAGAGAGCAGATATGGTGATGAGAGCAGATGTTATGAGGAGAACAGATGTGGTGAGGAGAACAGATTTGATGAGGAGAGCAGATGTGATGAGAGAGCAGATGTGATGAAGAGAGCAGATGTGATGAAGAGAGCAGATATGGTGATGAGAGCAGATGTTATGAGGAGAACAGATGTGATGAGGAGAACAGATGTGATGAAGAGAGCAGATATGGTGATGAGAGCAGATGTTATGAAGAGAGCAGATATGGTGATGAGAGCAGATGTGATGAGAGAGCAGATGTGGTGAGGAGAGCAGATGTGATGAGAGAGCAGATGTGGTGACGAGAGCAGATGTTATGAGGAGAACAGATGTGGTGAGGAGAACAGATGTGGTGACGAGAGCAGATGTGGAGAGCAGATGTGATGAGGAGAGCAGATGTGATGAAGAGAGCAGATATGGTGATGAGAGCAGATGTTATGAAGAGAGCAGATATGGTGATGAGAGCAGATGTGATGAGAGAGCAGATGTGGTGAGGAGAGCAGATGTGATGAGAGAGCAGATGTGGTGACGAGAGCAGATGTTAAGAGGAGAACAGATGTGGTGATGAGAGCAGATGTGATGACGAGAGCAGATGTGGAGAGCAGATGTGATGAGGAGAGCAGATGTGATGAAGAGAGCAGATGTGGTGATGAGAGCAGATGTTATGAGGAGAACAGATGTGGTGAGGAGAGCAGATGTGATGAGAGAGCAGATGTGGTGAGGAGAGCAGATGTGATGAGAGAGCAGATGTTATGAGGAGAACAGATGTGGTGAGGAGAGCAGATGTGATGAGAGAGCAGATGTGGTGAGGAGAGCAGATGTGATGAGAGAGCAGATGTGGTGACGAGAGCAGATGTGGTGAGGAGAACAGATGTGGTGACGAGAGCAGATGTGGTGAGGAGAGCAGATGTGGTGACGAGCAGATGTGATGAGAGAGCAGATGTGATGAGGAGAGCAGATGTGATGAGAGAGCAGATGTGATGAGAGAGCAGATGTGGTGACGAGAGCAGATGTGATGACGAGAGCAGATGTGATGACGAGAGCAGATGTGATGAGGGGAACAGATGTGATGAGGGGAACAGATGTGATGAGGAGAACAGATGTGGTGAGGAGAGCAGATGTGATGAGGAGAACGGATGTGGTGAGGAGAGCGGATGTGGTGAGGAGAGCGGATGTGATGAGGAGAACAGATGTGATGAGGAGAGCAGATGTGATGAGGAGAACAGATGTGGTGAGGAGAGCAGATGTGATGAGAGAGCAGATGTGATGAGAACAGATGTGAGGAGAACAGATGTGATGAGGAGAACAGATGTGATGATGAGAGCAGATGTGATGAGGAGAACAGATGTGAGGAGAACAGATGTGATGATGAGAGCAGATGTGATGAGGAGAACAGATGTGATGTGGAGAACAGATGTGATGATGAGAGCAGATGTGATGAGGAGAACAGATGTGATGATGAGAGCAGATGTGATGAGGAGAACAGATGTGATGAGAGCAGATGTGATGAGGAGAACAGATGTGATGATGAGAGCAGATGTGATGAGGAGAGCAGATGTGATGAGGAGAACAGATGTGATGTGGAGAACAGATGTGATGATGAGAACAGATGTGATGATGAGAGCAGATGTGATGAGGAGAACAGATGTGATGAGAACAGATGTGATGATGAGAGCAGATGTGATGAGAGAGCAGATGTGATGAGAGCAGATGTGATGAGGAGAACAGATGTGAGGAGAACAGATGTGATGAGAACAGATGTGATGATGAGAGCAGATGTGATGAGGAGAACAGATGTGATGATGAGAGCAGATGTGATGAGGAGAACAGATGTGATGTGGAGAACAGATGTGATGATGAGAGCAGATGTGATGAGGAGAACAGATGTGATGATGAGAGCAGATGTGATGAGGAGAGCAGATGTGATGAGAGAGCAGATGTGATGATGAGAGCAGATGTGATGAGAGAGCAGATGTGATGAGAGCAGATGTGATGAGGAGAACAGATGTGATGAGGAGAGCAGATGTGATGAGAGAGCAGATGTGATGAGAGAGCAGATGTGATGAGGAGAACAGATGTGATGAGAGAGCAGATGTGATGAGGAGAACAGATGTGATGATGAGAGCAGATGTGATGAGAGAGCAGATGTGATGAGAGCAGATGTGATGAGGAGAACAGATGTGAGGAGAACAGATGTGATGAGGAGAACAGATGTGATGATGAGAGCAGATGTGATGAGGAGAACAGATGTGATGATGAGAGCAGATGTGATGAGGAGAACAGATGTGATGTGGAGAACAGATGTGATGATGAGAGCAGATGTGATGATGAGAGCAGATGTGATGAGGAGAACAGATGTGATGTGGAGAACAGATGTGATGATGAGAGCAGATGTGATGAGGAGAACAGATGTGATGATGAGAGCAGATGTGATGAGGAGAACAGATGTGATGAGAGAGCAGATGTGATGATGAGAGCAGATGTGATGAGGAGAACAGATGTGATGAGAGAGCAGATGTGATGAGAGAGCAGATGTGATGAGAGAGCAGATGTGATGAGGAGAACAGATGTGATGAGAGAGCAGATGTGATGAGGAGAACAGATGTGATGATGAGAGCAGATGTGATGAGGAGAACAGATGTGATGAGAGCAGATGTGATGAGGAGAACAGATGTGAGGAGAACAGGTGTGATGAGGAGAACAGATGTGATGATGAGAGCAGATGTGATGAGGAGAACAGATGTGATGATGAGAGCAGATGTGATGAGGAGAACAGATGTGATGTGGAGAACAGATGTGATGATGAGAGCAGATGTGATGAGGAGAACAGATGTGATGATGAGAGCAGATGTGATGAGGAGAGCAGATGTGATGAGGAGAACAGATGTGATGTGGAGAACAGATGTGATGATGAGAGCAGATGTGATGAGGAGAACAGATGTGATGATGAGAGCAGATGTGATGAGAACAGATGTGATGAGAGAGCAGATGTGGTGACGAGAGCAGATGTGATGACGAGAGCAGATGTGATGAGGAGAACAGATGTGATGATGAGTGCAGATGTGATGAGTACATGAACTGCACATGTTTAGATCTGGCCTGCAACACGTTCCTCTCGACTGAATCGATGCACTCAAGAGGTCACAATATCCTGTATATATGAACCAGATGATCAGTGGGTTTATGATTCATGTTTAGAATGCAAATGCACATTACTATCACAGCCTTTTATATATTAAGACTTGATGGAAATGGTCAGTATTTGAATATGCAAAACATGAAATGGGTTCCTCCTATTTAAACATATGCAAAGCAGATCAACGTCCCAGATGAGTAAACGTCCCGCTGCGGAGTCGAGCTGCCTGACAAACACATCCAATCCCCTGTGATTTCTCCCAATGCAAACATCAGTGTCACTGTACGCACAATGTGCAGGAGTTTCATGCATCCTCTTGAACACAATCAGAGAAGATTGATCATTGAACCGTGAGAGTCAAAGAGTCTTTATAATATTGCAAATGTTTATTCCATTTAAAGTCATATAATGGAGGAATATTGAATATTTCACACATGGTCAGAGTGTTTTCTTCTTTGTAAATGTTGGACATGTCTGTTACCATGATTTTACTGGGATTAAATCCCTTACTAACCGCATGTGTGTGAAGTTATAGACAATTATACAACATAGTTGCCATGACGACGAGACGCCGTAAACCTAAAACAACTAAAAGAACAAGAACATTTTTTAACAACTTAACAGCTCATATAATTCATGAGATTAACAGATGAATTAATGTAAGTGCTTTTATAAAATTATAAACTTCACATTTCTGACTTTAAACCTCCAAAATTGTCCCCCATTGACTTCCATTGTAAGTGTCCCACTGGAACACACATTTAAAGAAATGAGGAACGAGTCGAAATGAATGTTTGCGGTAATCAAGATTATGCCACAAATGCTGCTGAATATTCTTTTAATATTTAATATTCTTGAAGTTCAATAAATTATAACATCTACAACAGTCTTCGTGTGAGGTGGGGGCATGGGGGCACGGGGGGGCATGGGGGGCACAGAGACACCTGTCATGTTTTCCAGATCTCTGGGGATGATCCAGCAGGACACGGACAAAACCAAAGAACAGATGTGTTTATAACGGATGGAACCGCTTCTGCATGAACGTGTGTAATGGTGATGTCATCGCTGTCACGGGTCAGTCAGCAGACGCGCCGCTCTGATTCTTACAGCACGGATCTGCTGTTGAGGCTTTAATCACACGTAGTGCAGAAAACAAATCAAATGAAACAACAGATGAAAACTGATCAATAAATAAATGGTAATACACATTAAGAGCAACACTGAATAGTGCAGAACACTGTAACATGCACCGCTGACACTGAGAGACTCACAATCCTCATACTCCCGGATGAAGTGATGAAGATGTGTGTATGAGCCAGTTTGCGCTCCGTATCTCTATAACACCAAATTATGGCACAGAAAACTTTTGCCATGTTGGTAAAATGCAACGGTGTAATTATTAGCTTATAAATTGCTTGTAGAATAATAAAAGTCAACACTTGAACACTTTGTACCCGCATTACAACAGTAGAAACAGTCTGTGTTTATGGATCATGTGATCTGTGGATTAAGTGTATCCCAGGTTTTCCATCTCACTGCGGTACCGTTGCTCCGACACTCGGCTTTTGTGCTGTTTGCTCTCCAAGTGGAGTCGAAACTCGGCTTCTTCGCTGGCGCCCGAGTTACACATGGAGCAATAGAACTGCCCGCTGGGTGTGAC